>JAFVLL020015947.1:0-60569 GCA_021397915.2 Tor tambroides | reverse complement strand
TGAACAGTTAAGAACTTCCTGTTTCACTTCAGGCTACGAAGAAAACGCTAACCACACATGATGGAATGATGGCCTTTCATCCGTCCGAAGAAAAGGGGGAGAGAAAGAGAGGGAGCCAGCGGAAGAGAGATGTTCTAAGACAGATCCTATTTTCTTGCTGTCTGTGTCAATTAGTCCGGCGCTTTTGTGTTAAGCGCAGGTAACTGTTTAAACGCCTCAGTGCAGCGTTTGGACTCAATCTGTCCGCTCGCTTTGGGTGGTTTTTTAGAGAGACGCAGGGAGAACAAAAGGAACGTACACGCATGTCGACCTGCGCAGCGCCGCAGCTGATCAGAGACGTTCAGATGACTGCATGCGGTTGGCTTTTGGTTTGATTGATTGCTGGATGACCGTCATTTTGCAAATACCAGTAAATGGTATTAAATAACAAATTTAGCCACTAGCAAGGGCCTTGATTCACTGAACACTGGGACACTGACGAGTCTGTTATTTGAATATGAGGTTGCACAATACAGATATATCATGTATCTTAACTGTTATGCTATTAAAAGCATGCACTTAAATAATTATACACTACCATTCAAAATTTGGGGTCTGTATGATTTTTTTTTTATTATGATGAATGTTTTGGAAGAAGTCTCCGATGCTCATCAAGGCTGACAGTACAATTACAAAACATTATGAAATATTATTACAATTTTAAAAAAAAGTTTTCTATTTGAATATATTTTAAAATGTCATTTATTCCTGTGATCAAAGCTGAATTTTCAGCATCATTACTCCAGTCTTCAGTGTCACATGCTCCTTCAGAAATCAATCTAATATGCTGATTTGCTGCTCAAGAAACATTTCTGATTATTATCAATCAGCATTTATTTGAAATAGAAACACTTTGTAACATTGTAAATGTCTTTACTGTCACTTCAGATCAATTGAATGCATCTTTGCTGAATAAAAGTATTCATTTCTTTCAATACAATTTTTAATGTGTAACTACTTCATATGCATATTAAAAAAAATAATTTTCCCCTAAAAACTCTAATACCTGTACAAAACATGTGCAGGTATTAAAAATGTGCAGTGCAACTATTATGGAAAAAAAAAATGTTACAAACACAAAAATGTTAAAGACAGAAGATAAGGCCTTTTCTTCTTAAAGGGACAGTTCATCCAAAATTTCCATTTGATTTATTCAAACTCGTGTGTCATATATTTCTCATATATTGTCATATATTTGGACTGCTTTCCATGCAGTTAAAATGAAGGGAGGCTGAAGTTTTCATGCATCAAAAAGGACTCAAAAGCACCACAAAGCACCATGATGTAAAAGTAGTTCAAATAACTTGTTATCAGAAATATAATCAGAAAACTGTCTGAAATGAATCAGGTTATTCACCGATAATCTTTCTCTCCAGTGATTTGAACTCCAGAATTGAATCAGTTCAATTCATGAACAAATCATTCAGACTGCTTTTTTGAACTGGACCAACTGATTCTCAGAAAATATTTGACTCAGAGGACCGATTCCTTCAGGATTTAGATCTAGTGCAGATGTTACGATTTTTATTCAATACATTTTGGTCTGTTCCTCCATTTAAAATTCCTGCATGACTGGGAATATGGTGCATGAGTCATATAAACCACTTTATGTTTCTTTTATGCTGCTTTTGCATCTTTTTGATGTCTGAAAGCTTTAATACCCATTCATTGTAAATGTGTGGAAAAAAGCATCGAAAACTGCCTTCATGTTCCTCTTTAGTATTTTGCAAAAGAAAGAATGACATGAGAGCGAGTAAATGATGACTAAATGTTCATTTGGGGTGAACTATTGCTTTAATTTAGCATTAAACAGCTGTGAAGAGTGCGATGCGCTGATGCTTTAAGCAGTCGTGTAATACGTGTTTGTCTGTACGGCCTCTAATAAAGCAGCAGCTGATATCTGAATCCAGACCCTACGATATCTGTTCACTCGCATTTCAGAAGCTAAATGTTTAGCTATTAGTGGAGTGCTTTGATGTGTCAAACAAGTTAACAGGTACATTTTCTGCTTCATGAAATGGTGTTTAAAAATACGTACACACACACACACACACACACACACATACACACAGTGGTTTAAGGCAGATGCTTAGAAGTGCAAATTGGTCTGTGTCTCTGATCAGTGGATTGTGCGAGTGTGTGTGTTTGCCGTGTATTTCCCAGTGATGCTGTGACAGGGCTTTTACACTACGCCTCCAACCCGGCTATGGGATGAGTTTCAGGCACTACATGCAACCTCTGCCTCGCTCTCTTTTCATCTAAAGGTGCTGGATGTCAATTTTTGACCGTATTAAGGCACAAAAATACCATCATATGTTTGCAGATATTTAGGAAACATGCTAAGTTCACATACTCATTTCTCTGAAAAACAATCCTACAGCCAGTTATTCTATTTTGAAATGTGCGTTCCGTGTTGGAATGTCTGTTTTTGTTTTGATCTGTGTGACTCCGCCCACTGCCAGTTTACCCAATAGTATTTCAACACCCCGGGTTGCCAGTTGGTAGAAAACACAGCATATTGCAGCCCTGGAAGCCATCAAACAAACTGGGTCAAAGATTGCATATTCTACCTGACCTACAAAGCCTCGGCATCCACTTAAATGCTCTATGACCAGAGGAATATTAAAACACGGATGAATCAATTCATCAACTTACATTGTAAGCCTACCACTGTCAAATGCGCTCGGGTCCTGCATGTCCTCAATCTGGCAACCTACGTTCTACACTGTTGCCTTCTGGAGGTGTTACAGGGCTATTCAGGCCTGCACCTCCAGACTTATGAATAGTTTTTATTCAAGTGCCATTAGAGAACTAAATGCATAACTTCACAAGGACTTTTTAGCACTATGGGACTGTGCAATATATACATATATATTCATACATATACTTTTGTGCTGTATTGTTTAGTCTCTTTATATGTTTTTGCATGTTTTCTACCACAAGGAATTGCACCTTGAATTTCATTGTACAATCTTATAATAACAATATTCAATTCAGTTTTATAGTATTGAAGGTTCCTCCTTCAATGAAGTGTAAGTCAAATGTATATTTTCACTTGCTTTATCGTCCACCAGCTGAAAACACAGCAGAATCACTAAGAAAACTAATGTCTCATTTAAAACAAGCTGCACAATTTTGAGGCATCATTCAAGTCTGTAGAACAAATGAAGTTTATAGTCAACATGAATCATTAACACTGGCTTAAATTACTTTCTGCACACGTTCCAGGTCTTACTGGAAATTATTCATCAGTGCACCTTATTTCAAAGAAAAAAGGTATTTGTAACCTTAAATCACAACATAATAAATTGCTCTTCTTCTGAATCAACTTCAATTAGGTCTTTTACTGTTTCACTCAGAATGAAGAAGTAAACTGAGTCCCAAATGACAATTCATGTGGTTCCCATAAGTCTAAAGTCCTATAAGGTCCCACTGCTATAGTTCTTAGATAAAGTGTGTCAGTGGGCGGGTCTAAGTGAGTCTCCTCCCTCTCAGCCTACAATGTGCTGGTGGGTGGGTCTAAACGAGGCCCCTCCCTCTCATCTGGTGGGTGGATCTAAATGAATCCCCTCCCTTTCAGCCTTACAGTGCACTGGTGGGTGGGTCTAAATGAGGCCCCTCCCTCTAAGCCTTACAGTGTGCTGGTGGGTGGTGCCAGATCAGGCTCAGGCCCCTCCCTCTCCCCGACAGCAGTGTCAGGTTTCATTATGTGGTTTTTTGGTGCGGTGGCGAATCCTCCCACTCGACACACACAATCGCCCACAGTCAGGCTGAGCGTGTTGTATGTGTGTGTGATGTCAGTGCCACAGGCGACTACTGCTCATGGGCCAATCTACCCAACCTGTCACTCCACATCTGTCTCCCACACACACGCGCACAGCAGTTCTGCCTGAAGCGTCTGGGTGGACACATGGAAAGTGGATTTTTGTACAACACTTAGAAATATTAGCAGACTTAAGATGGGCGTAAATTTCATCTAACAGTACAATAAACATAAAATTTCTCAAGAGCAATTTTTGAAGGGGACACAAATAATATAGCCAAAATTGTACTTGTACGAATAGATATGTGTACACAGCATGTGTATAGCATGGAGACCGTGTTTAAATATGAGTTCGGTTCATATTGTTCTGCCTTGGTCATATTATAGTGGTATTTTGTGTCCTCCACATAGTATTTAGGTTTCGTCTAGGACTGAGGACTTCTCTTTAGATATTCACTGATCTGCCACTTAACATCATATTGAGCAAAACCCAACACATCGGTAGGTCTACAATATTTGCCTAATATCAGTTCAGGCTTATCGCCGTGTTAGTTATAGTGGGTGACAAGCTACGGAATTAAGCTTGGTAACCTTATAATCGCTCACAGAAAAATACATCGGATATCATCATTTTTTGTCATGACTAATTTATTAATGATCCAGCATCATCTGTATTAAATAGAAAGAATCATTTCACACGATGTATAAATATAGAATAAAATAGCCTTGACAGCCTAAGTTACTTATAAATAACTACTGAAGAACTTTACTCTTTCCCATCGGGCTTGTGTGTGTATCGGTAAAGATGGAAAGGAGGCAGTGCACCAAACCACTGTGAGGCAAGGGAGGGGGACTGAAAACATTTCTGAACTTAAAATGCTTTTTTTGCATTTATTTTGTTTTAGTACTTAAACAGTTATTGTAAGTATATGTCCATTATATTATTTAAAATACACAGAGTCACTTGTAATGATATTTTTAGGGGGGTCAACCCTCTGATGGGGGGGTCCTGTCCCCCCCGTCCCCCCAGGATTTACGCCTATGCGGGTCATGTGTTTGTGTGTGTGTTTTTGGGGATGCATCTGAATTGTGATGAATTGGCAATACGAGCCAAACGTACTTGTGTGTGGGTATTTCACTTACCTGCTTCCTTTAAAGCTGAAATTTGTTATTTGTTGCTATTAAATACTTCTGTTCCAGGTTAATATGCAGAATATGCCAATGGCGTGAGATTATCTATTTTGCTGGCCAGTGAATAAAGAAGGGAAGTTTCCGTAAACCTGTCTGAAAATAGTCACATTATTTTTACAATTCTGTTTAGTGATACTAAATGACACACTTTGGCTTTAAATACATTTACATTGTTTACTTAAAACACTAGAGACCTACTAAAACTGACAAATGAACCCTCTCTCTGTACAGATCAATATATTTGACTAAACCCAAGGTTTTTTGGATCAGGGTAGTCAAGTATTATCTCCTCATGTTTAAACATTGGTGTGAACAACGCATCATTATCAGTGCTTATAAGCTGAAGTATTATATTTACAAAATATAGATATAAGTGGATTTTCTATTTTTGAACTGTAAACTAAAGACTGACATAACATTAACATTAAAATAAAACTATAAGTATTACAAATTTTTACTAAAAAATATATTTAAAAAAATATAACTATATATAAAAAATATATTTAAAATGATTTTAAAAACATATTCATTTTTAATCCATAAACTGATTAAAATTAAAAATTTCATTCATTTTAAGTCTCTCTCTCTCTATATTTTTTCATTTTAGAAAATAAAATTTATTTTAAAATAAAAATAAATGAATAAATATATTTAAAAATACTTTTAAAGTTACATGCACAAATATTTTATAACTATAATAAAAATAATAAATTTCAATTTAAATATATATATATATATTCCAAAAATAAAAAATATTAAAACGTGGTTTATAGTTAAAAAGTATTCTACTTGAGATTCTTTTAAACCAAGAACTGAATAAAATTAAAATAGAATTAAAAGTATTAAACATTTTGAAAATACAGATAAATATTTTAAAAATATGACTATATAAAAAATATAAAAATGAACTAATACATACATTTAAAAATCATTTAAAGTGTTTCACTTTAAAAAGTATTCTTTTTTCCTGGCCAATAAACTAAGGATTGAATTCTAATAATGCACACTGCTGAAAACTGGAACTCTCATTACCAGCGGAAAAAGGACACACACACGTACGAACGCACACACACACACCGCACATTAATTTAAGCCAAGACTCTACCTGAGTTTAACTACTCACCACCAGTCATTCCCAAAACTACAGCTCGACCTCATTGCCCCAGGATATATATCCCACACACATACACACACAGGAGAGCAGCTCCTCTCACACTCCCATTAATTAACCACATTAACATACGAGCACAATGACCCAGTCAAATGACCCGGGGCGAGAGCCGTTCAACTTCATTAAATGTGAAGCCGTCACCCTCCGCGGTCTCTCAGCGGCGCTATCATCTCGTTCTCACCGCCACATAACTTCACACGTCACTCTCCGTTTCAATGCCAGACATAAACAGGCCAGCTAATTAGAAGCGGTTTAATAATGACTCTTCATAACAGTTTCTAAAGAGCTGACATTGGTTTATTGTAAGTTTTTTGGCTGTTTTCAGTTCTACGCCTCCCTGACCTTCATATCACATGCCCGAAGGCGATTCAGAGCACTTTAAACTGATTTCAAAGCAAGAAAGAAAACAACTAAATTTGTAGTTGAACTCTGATAGTTTTCGTGAACTCTCAGATAGATGCTCGTTCAACATCTTTCTCACATCTGAATATTTACAATTTAGCATAATGTGTCTTTATTAGTATTGAAATTCAGACCAGCTTCTGTAGCAAACAAGGTACGAAAACAAAAACATGATGCATTGTCAACAATAATAAGTTGCACTGCAATATAGCTCAAAAAACAGATGCTAAACAAAGAAATTAAATAGTCCAAATGATGTGTCATCTGGGCCCAATGTCATAATTCAGAGCAAACAATTTGAACAATTACTGTTATACTAAAAACTGCAATTTTCATTGACTTAATGTAAAAATACAAAAAAAACTCATTGTCATTAATGTAATGGAAAAAAAGATGCATTATTTGTTTGTTGCATTGCCCCTAAATTATGCTCATTTTTAATGTAATTGTTTCCATACAGAACATTCTTTTATTAGTGTATTACAGAAATGAGAGCTTTGCAATACAATAATGAGAACTGAACGTATTTAATTGTCAAAATCATAACTGTTCTACAAACAGGCTCTCTTTTATGCAAAATATAATTTCTTTTTGCTTCAATTTGATTTTTTTTGGGGGGTGATCTATGACCCAGATATTTCATCATAAGATTCACCTACAAATATACATAACTGTGCAAAAGTTTGTGGTTCGCAAGATGTTTTCTCTTATCCTTAAAAATACATTAAAATTGTGAAATATTATTTCAATTTCAAATAAATGTTTTCTATTGTAATATATTTTAAAATGTACTTTAATTTACTCATGTGATGCACTGCTGAATTTTCAGCATCATTACTCCAGTCTTCAGTGTCACATGATCCTTCAGAAATCATTCTAATATGCTGATTTGAAGCTAAAGAAACATGTATTGTTATTACTATCAATGTTGAAAATAGTTTTGCTGCTTTATATTTATGTGTAAACCAATGTTTTCAAGATTCTTTGATCAACAGACAGTTCAAAAGAACAGCATTTATGTGAAATAGAAATCTTTGGTAACATAAATGCCTTTACAGTCACTTTTGCTCAATTTAGTGCATCCTTGCATGCTAAATAAGGGTATTAATTTCCTGCTATTTTTTTAAATGTTAGTGTATATTTTACACTGGTACAGTGTTGCAGTAAAAGCCTTTTTACAAAGCAGACAATAAAAAATTTAAGACAAAACAAAACAAAACATTTTTCTAATAAAATCTATTGGAGAGTGATTAAATTATAGGAGGTTTCTGAATCGCTTTACTGGTTTGAAGTAGCCACATCTCATCACCATTCATTTGCTTAAAGTTTAACTCTGCTCAACTTTGTTGTGTTGCTAACAGTCGCTGTCGCTCACGTCGCCTCAAACCGCCAGCTCTTTGAAAACGAATGACTTCTGGTGGTTTTGTCGCTCCAAATGGCTGTCAGTGTAAATGACCCTTAAGCTTTTTCATGACATGACAAATGCCATATTCAGCATACTGTGATGTACAATAATGCTCTCCATCACAAATAAACATAGCCGCAAAAGTGATTCCTATCACTCTGCATATGTATTTGAGTATCATATTTAATACATCGGGCTTTTATGTTTCATATAGTATGATATTGTGAAAATATGGAGTCATATACAAGGAGGAAAAACACTTCAGTTTTATTTAGAGGCCCAAACTGATCAGAAATATGCAGTTTGGTGCAGATGCTGATATTTATATGGCCAAAAAGTGAGATGAAATTAGGATAGCTTGGAATGTAAATCAGATATTTACAGTGCCCTCCACTAATATTGGCACCCTTGGTAAATATGAGCAAAGGTGGCTGTGAAAATAAATCTGCATTGTTTATCCTTTTGATCTTTCATTCAAAAAATTCACAAAATTCTAACCTATCATTGAAGTAAAACAATTGAAAATGGGGAGAAAATCTCATGATGAAATAAATGTTTATCTCCAATACATGTTGGCCACAATTATTGGCACCCCTAGAAATTCTTATGAGTAAAATATCTCTGAATTATATTCCCATTCATATTCCCATTTTTTAGCACACCAGGGTGACTCGGAGCATGAAATTGTCCAGCCATGACTTCCTGTTCCACAGGATTATAAATATGAGGAACACAAAGGCTAAATTCCCGTAATCATCCAACACAAGGAGTAAAACCAATGAATATAGTTCTGATGTTCAAGATTGTTGAGCTTCACAAAATAGAAAGTGGCTGTAAGAAAAGAGCTAAAGAATTAAAAATCCCCATTTCCACCATTAGGGCAGTAATTAAGAGGTTCCCAGTTTCAACTAAAGATGTTACAAATCTCCCTGGAAGAGGATGTGTGTATATATATTGTCCTAATGCATGGTGAGAAGTAGAGTTTGAGTGGCCAAAGGCTCTCCAAGGATCACAGCTGGAGAATTGCAAAGATTAGTTTAGTCTTGGGGTCAGAACGCCTAAAAAAATATCAAAGAGCCCCTACATCACCACATGTTGTTTGGGAGGGTTTCAAGAAAATTTCCCTTGCTCATCCAAAAACAAACTCAAGCATATTTAGTTGTCAGACATGACTGGAACTTCAAATGGCACTGGCTTCTATGGTCAGATGAAACTAAGAGCTTTTTGGTTTCAGACCCACCAGATGGGTTTAGTACAAACGGGGATAAAAATACTCCATGTCCACAGTTAAATATCCTGCTGGATCTTTAATGTTGTGGGCCTGTTTTTCTGCCGGAGGTCCTGGACATCTTGTTCAGATGCATGGCATCATGGATTCTATCAAATATCAACAGATAAAAAATCTAAACCTGACTGCCTCTGTTAGAAATTTTATGATGAGCCGTGGTTGGATCTTCCATCAGGACAATAATCCAAAACAAACATCAAAAACAACACAAAAATGGGTCACTGAGCACAAAATGAAGCTTTTGCCATGGTCGTCCTAGTCCTCTGACCTAAACCCTATAGAAAATGAGTGGGTGAACTGAAGAGAAGAAGCACCGTCATGGAGCTGGGAATCTAAAGGGTCTGGAGTGATTCTGGATGAAGGAATGGTCTCTGATCTCTTATCAGGTTTTCTCCAAAATCATCAGGCATTATAGGAGAAAACTCAGAACTGTTATCATGGGAAAATGATGTTGCAATAATTGGGTGCCAATAATTGTGGCCAACGTGAACTAGAGAAAGCATTTATTTCACAGTGATATTTTCCCCCCACATTCAATTGTTTTACTTCAATGATACGTTAGAATTTTGTGAATTTTTTGAATGAAAGATCAAAAGGATAAACGATGCAGATTTATTTTCACAGCTGCCTTTGCTCATATTTACCAAGGGTGCCAATATTAGTGGAGGGCACTGTACATAAAATTATATAAATATCAGTTGTCACTCTATAATCACATTTCTAAAAAAATGATGTATGGATAATCAAGTTGCTTCAGTCCAGCACATATTCATCTTGAAATATTACTAACAATGTAAAAGTTATTCTTACGTTTACTTTATAAAAATCATTAGATTTCACAGCAGAAAGACACCCTTAATGAAAAAAAAAATATACTAAAATTTATTTGAAATACATTTATTTCATGCTAAGTATAATATCCTGCAATTGTACTTTTAGTATACTAAACAGGTATACTTAAATTCTGCTAAATTGGAACAACTAATGGTGTGCTTCATGCACTTTAATTGTGCAGAAGTAGTGCTGAAGTCCAACTAAAAATATACTGAAGTATATTTGATTGTGCTAAAGTGGAACTATTGCTAGTATACTTCAGGTACACTTTAACTATCTCGCATTTAAAGACTGATATTAGTCAAAGATCATACAGCCCTCATCAATAGTAACATTAAAACACATTTTAGGCTTAATATTAAGAAATGTGCATTGTGCACAAGTAGTACTCCAAATAAAGTTTAATTATGATTTTTGTATCAGTAAGTCTTGAGTGATATTGCCAGTAAATATGTTATAGATTTGAGCTATACTTAGTATGAAATAAATGCATTTTAAATTTATTACTTTTTTACAAGGGACATGAACCACAACCTAAAAGGCATGAATTATTAGGCCCTTTTACTTGTTAAAAAAGTATAAAGCATCAATCAGATGACAAAATAGATCATGTACAACAGGTTTTTCAGCAAAAATTTGATATGATACAGTAGGCTGGGGTTAATATTTTTCTGGAAATGGTAATGCATTCTTTAATGAAGTGACTCTTTTATAACATTATAAATGTCTTTACTGTCACTTTTGATCAATTTAAGAATTATTAAGTATTATTTGTAAGTATTAATTGATTTCTATTGATTTCTAGCACTCTTTTAATCAAAAACAGTGTGTGTGTGTGTGTGTGTGTGTTATTAAGGCAGTATGATGAGTGTGCATCTGTTAGTGGTCATTGCGGCGGTCGTAAACACTAACCGTACGATTAACAGTGCGGTCATGACACACACACACACACACACACACACACACACACACTCTGAGTTTTGGAGTGGTCTGCTGCGGTCACTGCTCATTTCCTGCCCCCCAGCTCTGTTCCCAGGGTTCCTTGGGGCGACCTGTCTGGCCAATTACCTGCTGAGCTGTAATGAGCTGCCAAGAGCCAAACACACACACACACAAGCACACATTCCTACTGTATCCACATGAATTATTTTCTCAATCCTCACATAAATGCAAACACTAATTCGGTGTTCCTCACACACAGCAGAAAGCGCACGACTCTTATTCTCCAGTGGTCCGGTTTAATGAAGCCGAGTTGAATTAATGCAGGCGAGCTGAGCTCCGCAGACGGATATAAAGTGAACGTATAGAGCTGAGGAGATGTATAGAGAATGACAGAGAGACAGGATGAGCCGAGAGTGATGCTGGCAGAGAGACGAGAGACGTGTATAAACAGAGCCGGTGAAACGGAAAGGTGCCTCGATCAGCTGAAAATCTGACATTATTGACAACTCAAGACCCCCCTTCACACACATGCTCTCATACATACATGTATCTAGACCCGTGAATCTCATGAAACCATATCTAGGTCACATTTCAGCTCAAAATCAAAACAAAAATGTAAGAAATGACATTTTTCATAAATAAAATGAAGCCTGTTTTTTAGGACCATTAATTTTTTATTATTTTTTTTGCATTGTAACATTTGTCATGACAATTAAGCGCACTTCGACCTCAAATTCTCTTTGTTGTAAGGCATCTGGATATTTTATTTTTCACTTTCTGGTAATGTTTTTCTTAGTGATTTCATTAGATTCTGTAACACAGTAGCATACAGCAATTACAACAAACACTATTATGGCGTATAAACACTTGATAACCACATTTTTGTTTCTGAAGTACAGTAATGAGATTTTTTTTTTGCATTAAAATGTAAAAATGTATTTAAAATTTAATAAAAGTTTGCTTAAACTCAAAAGTAAATAGGCTTCATATTTTTATTACCAAATCATTTACAAACTTTATTTCCATTATTCTCATGATGACTGTAATCAGATTCTAATTATTTCTCCTTTTTTTTTTACTATAGCCCAAAATACTGTAGTATGATTTAAAAAAAGAAAAATAGTTATAATTATAGACATAAAAATATAACATATATCATTAATGTAATGAGAATGAGTATTTTTAAGTTATGGAAACTGTATAACTCTCATGAAGGTATTTACCTGAATTACAGTCCAGTATATAATAATAATAATAATAATAATAATGCTATTATATATATATATATATATATATATATATATATATATATATTAGAATAGCATTATTATTGCTGTTGTTGTTGTTACACTATACTAGACTGTATAGTGTAATAATAATAATAATAATAATGCTATTCTATATTTTTTTATAAATGCATTATTATTAAAATTATTATTATTATTAATATTGTTGTTGTTGTTATTACATTATACTAGACTGTAATAATAATAATAATAATCTCTCTCTCTCTCTCTCTCTATATATATATGTAGTTATTATTGTAATGAGAATGAGTATTTTTACATTATGGAAACGGTAGTATAACTCTCATGAAAATATTTCCCTGAATTACAGTCCAGTATATTGTAATAGTAATAACAATAACAATAGTAGTAGTAGTAATAATAATAACAATAATGCTATTCTGTATTTTTATAAATTTTATATTGGAATAGCATTATTATTATTATTATTATTATTATTGTTGTTGTTATTACACTATACTAGACTGTGTAATAATTTTAATAATAATAATAATAATGCTATTCTCTCTCTCTCTCTCTCTCTCTATATATATATAAAATATAAATTATTATTGTAATGCATGTGAAATTGTTTAATTCTCATGTAAATATTGACCTGAATGGTCCTTAAAATAAGCACATCATTTATCATGTCTTTGGATTTTGGGGGAAACATGAGCTGGACATGATCTTGACACGACAGCGTTCATGAAATTCACCAATACATCAAACACACACACACACACACACACACACGCACACAGACTTTTTTCTCAGACAGACGTCGACACATTTACACAATGATTCACAACTACTTACACAAATATCGTTCACTATGTGAAATGCCACTCAAACGCTCATCATGACACACTAAAAACACTGAACTCGTGCAAAGGATGATGGGTACGCTCTGACAGACAGCAGGCCATTTAGCATCCAGCTCAGCCAGACAACACACACACACACACACCCACTGCGACAGTGCCTGGGGGGGTTTCCACGGTGACGGGCCGTGTCAGCGTCAGGCGCTCAAATCTGCCAGTCTGCGCTACGGCCCTGCCATCTGATTGGCCGCTGCACGCTGCTATGGAAACTCAGGCGGAAGGAAGCATGGAAAGGGGGGCGTCGACGCTGAGCGGAGTGTGTGTGTAAATGTGTGTGTTCTGGTCTTTCCTGGATGTCCCTGCCCTCGTGGGACCCCTGATGCAGATGTTTATGAAAACCTGAAAACTGGTGAAGTTTGAAAAATGCACGACAGAGACTGAGATCAGCTTGTACGGTCTGTTTATGTCTAAGAGAATCAGTGTCTAATCAGTTGCTGTAGTGCTTCACTCGGCTGAGAAACAGCAGCTAGTGACCAGCCTAAATGACCTGTTAAATGCAGCATGTTGCTGGTTAACAGCATATGGTATGTTTCAAGCAGTTTTATGCTGGCCTTCCTGCAACAATAAGCATCTTGACCAGCTTGTGCCAGTAACAGACCAGCATTGCATATCTAAACCAGATGGGCCATTCTTAAAATAAAATGAAATAAAATACAAAAAAAATAAATAAATAAAAAAAAATAAATAAAGTTTCTTCAGCTAACCTAATTTGAGTTCCACACAGTTAATTTTGTACAAATATATTTTGTAGAAATGTTTTTAAAAACTTGTGGAGTGGAAATCTGAATTAAACACAATAAAATCATAGTATGAAAGTCATAGATAGCAATGGCACATGCTAAACATTACTTTTTCTTAAAATATGAGATGGACGGGATGAGAAAGCAAAAAATTACCTGTAACAGCATGAGCACAAAAACTCATAAACTCATAAATCTTAACCATATGGACTCTAAATCTCTGAACATTAAACACTGACGAGCCTTACCCTACACTCAAAAACACATAAAACACTTTATATTAGTATAAATGTAAATATTATTTGATTTACTGATGCATTTTACAAGTACAAGTGTAATAAACATAACGAAATTGTGACAAAATGTTCATAAATTGTGTTGATTAAGCTCATTTTAACAATTTAATTAAATAGCAAAAATAATTTGAGACTTAAACTTAAAAATAATAGATTTTCCCCCGGTTTCACAGACAAGGCTTAAGCCTAGTCCTAGACTAAAATGTACGTCTTAGCTGTTTCAACTGAAAGAAACTTGCAGTGACTGATCTTAAAATATATCAGTGCTTTTGTTTTGTCTCGAGATGCACACCAGTAATGTTTTTTTCTAAGCATGTTTATAAAAATTACTTAAATGTCTTAACTGAACTATGGCCTAATCCTGGCTTAGTCTAAGCCCTGTCTGTGAAACCGGGCCTTTATTAATTAAAACTTGACTAATATAAGTAAAGTTAGCCCACATAATAAACTTTCTAAATTAATAATGAACTAGTATACAGTAACAAATGTTATCAATTGTTCAGTAATTTTTCAATGACTGTTAATGTAGACGTCAACTTAATAACTGATTTTAACCAACTTTTGAAATTTTGATAGTGCCAAACACTGCAAGTGAGAAAAACTAACTTCCACAAAAACATGACAGAATTCATCAAATCAACCGCTAATACTCACTGATGTTTGTGTTTCTGTTCATTTCCCTCCAAAATAATGTCACTTCCTGTAGGATGATCTCATTCAGGAACTGGCTTTTGTTTGTTGAAAGGATTTCACAAAAGACTGGAAAGAGAAAACGGAATTTAAAGATTTTGAGGACACCGGAAAAATGTTTGAATTGATAATTAAACATATAATAAAAATGCTAAAAATAAAATATACAATTTTAAATTTAAATTATAAATCAATTTTAAAATAAAATAAAAAACAAAAAAGTTTTATTTCAATTACAGAAATAAGAAACGTCCATTTAAAAAATTACATATCCATGTTTTAATTGTTATAAAAGAAAACATATTGCAATTGTCAAAATGTGATTTTAATATTTTATAATGCTTATAAAGACAATAGGGTCTGAAAATGTTTAGACCCAAACTAGTCTAAACTTGTTTTTTTCCCACACAGCCAATCACAGCGTCATCTGTCCCTTTGCTGCAATAAATGCATCTTTACACAAATAAGCAGGCATGAGTATGATCCGAATTCACTGCACTACCAGAAAATAGCCGTCTTGATTTATCCATGAAGGCCTGGGTTATGGAGACTGTGGTTGAGAGCGGTTGAAACTGACTAGCTGAATTTCCTACCGATATCCAATCCAGGAAAAACTGACCTAAGGAAGCTAGAGGGGTCAATTTGTGTCTAAAGGAGTTTGTGTGTGTGTGTGTGTGTGTGTGTTTCTGGGCTGATGCGGGCTGGTTAACCCTTAAGTGTTTTGCCCTGAGGACGTCATTAAATGTTCAGCAGCACACCTGGGAGGAGCTGCAGCTAATATGAGCGAGAGAGAGTGTCTAAATGCTACACACACATATATATAACTCCAGTCAGGAAGGAGGGTCATATCCATAATTGATGGTTGCTTTTTATTTGAGGTGCCGTGGGACACAGGACTGCAGCCTAATTTGATGAGAAATCGTTTTTTAAGGTTGTTACTCTGGTTTGACACGTCTGCTTTGAGCCGCCTGCCTCCCTCTCAACTCAAACAGCATTTGGCTCTGATGGACGAATTAAAGATACATGTGAGAATAAATCTTACATGCAGGAGAGAACAGTACAATATAGCGCATGAAAGTGCATGTGAGTGTGCGTTTTGCCGGACGGGACCAAAAAAGTGGTAAACAACTGGTGAAAAAGTCAAAGCTAGAGAAAAAACAGGAAATTAAATTCAAAGCAGCTATTTATTATTCATATTATTATTTGTGGTCGTGTTAATTAAAGTTAAAGAAACTGTAAATTATGCGTGCATGCTCATTATGATAATGACATATGCAGAGCGGGCGTCTGTCGAGGGAGGGCTCAGACCTTGACTCCACAATCGCAGCATCTGAATGTCTAATATCGCACGCTTCATATAGTGCAATAAAACACAAGCTAGGATTACACGTTAAAAATTTTCTAAGCTTGGCCCTACAAAACTGAGTTGCGTTTTGAGTGCTTGCTGTCCCTTAAAGAGACAGTTCACCCTAAAATGAACATTCTGTCATCATTTACTCATCATTATGTCATTATAAACCTGGATGAGTTTCTTTCTTCTGTGGAACACAAGAAAAATGTCTTAATGTTTAGTTTTGTTCGACATCAAGATAAGTAAACGATGACAAAATTTTCATTTTTGAGACTCTTTAAGCCTTTATAGCCATTTCCGAAGGTAAAATCCAATTAAATTGCAATAAAAACATTTTAACACATGCAACAATAGTCTAATCTTTTAGAAAAGTAAAAGCATCCACATCTACAGTACTGTTTTGTGCTTCAGTTTTTCTTTAAATCAAACAAACGTCATTGTGTATGGGAGATTTCAGAGACAGTCTGTCTGAAGAGTATCAAGAGGTATTTAAATCGGAATTAGAGGATTTCTTTAGGCCTTTACACGAGAGCTGAGGTTTCCTCAAGGAGACACTTTTTTTTTTTGTTTTGTTTTTTTTTTTGTTTTTATTTAAAGGATCCCCATTAGCTACAGCCATGCTGCAGCTATTCTTCCTGGGGTCCTGAAAAAAGTCATTAAAAATACAACAAGTAATTGGAAAAAGTAAATACACATACACATATACACTTACATATACACATATATATACACAAAATCAACATACATATGCAAATTTTCATACTGGCAATAGAAATATACACCTATAAAAATTCACGGATTCTTACACATACTCCCATGAATATACCTACACATATTCATTTACACACATATTCACACACATATATATAAATAAAATATAAACAGTCAAATGTATTATTTTGATAGATGCTGTTTTACATATAATTTAAATTTATTTACATTATTAATAAGTATGATATGCTTTGGCAATTTATTCCATTCCTTCATACCTCTAAACATAACAGTATTTTTTATGGCATTTGTTCTTGCTATGGGTAAGGTGAAGTTGCCTTTAGTTGCATGTCTGGTACTGTACTGATGATTGTCTACACTAAAAGAAAGATGCTTAAACAAAACAGAAGGCAATTTTGAGATGGAAATGTTTCTTATGAGAATTAACAATGAATACAACAGTCTGTCCTCGACCAACAACCAGTTAAGATCTAAAGTATTAATATACTCTATAGCTGCACCTAAGTGCCACACGAGCAGCTCATTCTGTATAAGTTGTGAATTATCCATACATCTTCAGTGGCATTTGACCAAACTGCTGGGCAATAATCGAGGTATGTCAATATTAGTGCTTTCATCGCATAATTCAGTATTTGAAGTTAAAAAATTTGGTGTGTCTTTCATAATCGTATATACCTCTTCCCATTTTTGCAATAATGACATACTATGTGTTTTCCATGATAACGAACTGCACCATTAAGCACCCAGCAGTTGTGGTCTCATGCACCTGAGCAGAATATTTATGTTATTAATTTGAATATTAATTACAGGATTTAGATTAATGTTATATTTTGAACCTAAATCATGCAGTTAGTTTTTACTGTTTAGTGCAAGTTTATTTAATTTAATCCAATCTACTACATATTGTAATTCTATATTTAAAACAGTTTCTGTCCCATTTGTGTACTTGCTGATGTATATATAGTTGAATCGTCAGCATACATGACAATATTACTTTATGTAAAATATAATGGCAAAATCATTAGTAAAAATATTAAATAATAATGGACCCAGACAACTGCCTTGGGGTACTCCACATGTAATATTTCTGATACCTGAGAAACTGCCATTAAAAAACACTGTCTGTGTTCTATTTGACAGATAACTGTACATCCATGTAATTGCTGACTGCTCAAAACCATAACAGGATAATTTTGCTAATAACAGTTCATGATCTATGATATCAAAGGCAGCAGAAAAGTCTAAAAATACAGCACCAATAATATTTTTCTTTTCAATTCCTCTAAGCCAGTCATCAGACATATGAGTCAGTGCAGTGGCAGTGGAGTGACTTTTTCTGTATGCATGCTGAAAATCTGTTAATAAATCATTTGTATAAAAATAGTTATTAATTTGATCATACACTATAGATTCCATTATTTTAGATAATACAGGTAATATACTTATCGGGCGACTGTTGGGACCAGAAAAAGGCATTTTTTTATCTTTGGGCAAAGGAACTATTTTAGCTTGCTTCCACGCATGTGGGCAGGTACAGCAGATAAAACTAAGGTTAATGATATGGGTTAGAACAGGGGCAATGAAGTCAGCAGCTAGTTTAAGAAGCCTGCTGTCAAGACCGTCAACACCCGGTGGTTTGTTTTTACAGGATTTTAAAAGATTCTTTACTTGATCTATATTTACACTTTCTAATTTAAACCTTAAGTTCTTATTTTTCATCAGTTTGTTTCTTATTAATAGGTGAGATATATCATTACTTAGATTAGACATATTTTCTCTTAGTTTGTCTACCTTTCTTATAAAATAATCATTAAGATAATTTGCAATATCTATTGGCTTAGTTATAAATTTATCCCCTGTTTCCAGAAAAGATGGAATTATTTTATTTTTCTTATCATAATTTCAATTGATTTAAAACATTCCATAACTTTCTACTATCATTACCTATATTTTTAACATGATTATCAAAATAGATTTTCTTCTTCTTTTTATTAAGTTTAGTAACAGAATTTCTCATTTTACGATATAGGTCCCAATCACATTTATTTCCTGTTGTAACTGCTATTCTTTTCATTTGACCTCTTATTTTCATAGAATTTTTCAGTTCATCATCCAACCAAGGTGTGACGTTGTTCCTGACAGTAAACTTCTTTAAAGGCGCATGTTTCTCAATCAAAGACAAGAATAAACTGTTAAATTTAAAGAGGGCAATTTCTGGATTACTAGTTGCCAACACATCAGACCAGCATATAGCTTGAACATCTTCTATAAACTTGTCATTTTTAAACAATTTATAAGATCTTTTAAATAAGACTGCAGTTCCAGATCCACTCAGCTTGGTTGTTAACACAGAAATGATCAGATTATGATCACTACTACCAGTAGGAATAGACAGTACCTTTTTACACAGTTCAGGACGGTTTGTAAAACCAAAAACTTTGACGTTGGATTGTCCATCAATATTTAAGATCTCTGTAATCGACAGTCAGAAAGATGTTTAAAATCAGCCTTGTCAGGTTTGAGGAAATCCTGTGTTTATCTCGTAAAAACTACCTGCTTAAGATCACAATCCAGTGTGTTTCTCAAACAACGCTCTCGTAAAGCTCACAGATAAACAAGCGTCTCTCATGCATGTCAGGGGTTTGGATCTGCTCACCTCATGGGTTTACCAGCTCAACCACAGCACAAACCCAAGCCGCAGAGCTCATCCTGTGGAGTAACTGTGCTGTGTCAGCTAACAAATTTCATAGTGTGAATTTAATGAGATCTCTGTAATATCATTTTCCTTACACTGCATTGAAATTCAATAGAGAGCAACTGGAGAGCAGTGTTGTTATTGATAACTAAAACTATTAAAAACATTTCGGATAATTGAAATAAACCTGAAATAAAACATAAATATTAGTAAAAAAACTACATATAAAAAACTTTCCTTTAAGTTTTTAAAGTTTTTTTTCACTAATATGATTTATTTTTATTATATCCAGGTTTAAACTGAAGTACTAAAATGGAAATAAAAATAAAGTTATATATATATATATATATATATATATATATACAGTATATAAACTAATAAACAGCTTTAAACCATATAAAACTATTAAAAATGACAAAACAAAAAAATAGAAAATTACTAAATTTCAAATAAAAATGGACTATTTAAAAAATACAAGCAAATTCAAAATATTAATAAATACTCTGTAAAAAGTGATAAGTTGACTTAACTTAAAAAAATTGAGGAAACCCGTTGCCTTAAAATTTTTTAAGCAAATGATAATTAAAAAAAATAAGTTAAGTGAACTTGACAATTCACTTCATTTTTTAAAAATTATTATTTACGTAATAATTTTAAGGCAACGGGTTTCCTCAATTTTTTTAAGTTAAGTCAACTAAGGGAATCGAATCCACAATCTTGGTGGTGCTTTTTTTCTTTTTTTTGTTTGCATTATTTATTTATTGCTCTGTTGTTGTATTTCCTGTCAAAAAGCAACATTTGTCAAAGTGTTTTAACTATCAGTATTTACATAATTTCACACATTTGCATTCTGGAAACTACAACCTGAGACAACAACCAGTTTAAAAAAAATGCATATTGCTCTATAAACACAGATACTGTGACTAAGAAAAATTTGGATTTACTGTTTTTGGATTTACTAAATCTTGGATTTACAATTTTCTCTCAGAAATTGCTGGTATATTTCACAAATAATTACAAAGAAACAGCAAGTAACACACAAGTTTTAATGTAAACTTTTGAAGTAGAAAGAGTAAAATAGCTTTTTTTCCTGTAAAACCTACTCCAATAATATGTGTTTTATTGACAATCCGAAAAATAATTTTTTACAGTGTAGCCTTTCTGACGTTATCAAGTCACACAAAAAGTCAGTATCATGCCTATCTGAGCTGCTCATAAGGCCTCATGAAAGATGGAGATATTTAGCGCCTTGTAAATACTTCTGAAGCCTGTGCTAAGGGTGTATAATGATGTTTACAGCAGCCGTATTAAAACTGCATGCGCTCACCTGTGTTAGCAGAGGCTAGTCCCTCTTCCCTTAGGCAGGTTACGGTTCTCGCTCTCAGAATGGCCCGAGGCCTCGGTTCTAACACACTCATCCAGACATATCTCCTATCCCTTAGTTCAGCTCTCCCTCTACTGCTGTCTGCCGCTCTTCATCTCCCTCTTTCTTTTGCTTTGTTTTCTTTATAACCAATTATACCTTCCTTTCAAGCTATTACCGCTTGTTGTCTCATCCCTTGACCACGGTGATCCCCTCAGGTTGTGGTTTCCAGCATGCTAATGGGTGCCATGATTACGTAAAGACTGATAGTTACTCACATTTTTGTTTCTTGCATTGCTGTATTTCCTATTAAAACAAGAAGATGGGGTCGGAACATGTCAAAGGCCTTTTTTGGTTAAATGCTCAAAAGCCTTTTTAGTTCATATCAAAAGCCATTTGCTAAGACTTGCTATTGTTAGTGGAAGCACATTCTCATTTTAGAGAGCAAACAAATTAGATGCATTAGTCCAGTTGTTTATTAGCTTTTATTTTTTATGTTTTCACATCTCATTTTTATTTTAGTTTAAGTTTCAGTAAATGTTGTGCATTTGTCATTTTATTAGTTTTTTAAATATTTCTATTTCTATTTAATTTATTTTCATTTCCGTTTTAGTTTTAGGAATTTTAGTACTTAAACATTTTATTTCAATTAGCTGCTGAGGCAACTTTATGTCATTTTTAAATTATTTTTTAATATTTCTGTTTAGATTTATTTTTATTTTATTTTTTTACAGATTTAAAAAAAATATTATTATTTTTTTAATTTTAAGTAATTAAACATATTTTATTTCAATTAGCTGCCAAGGCAACATTTCAGATTTTCTTGTTTTTAAAATTTTAAGCTTTTCATGCTATATTGATATTTATTTTATTTCTATATTTAATATATATATATATATATATATTTATTTTTCAATGGATTAAAATATTCTTAGTATAGAATAGTATAATATAATTATAGTTTATAATTTTTATATGATTTTTAGTAGAATCAGACATGGACAAAATGTACAAAACCTACAAAATTAACAATTTTATTGCATATATGCTTTATAGATTAATCTGGAAGATGTAAATTTTGCAGCATTTCCTAATCTGCAAAACATTGCTAAAATGTTTTCGGTCAAACGTTTGAATAGCGTTCAGCAGATGTAATGCTAATGAATATGGTGCTCTCTTTAAGACATTTATCAGAACACAAATATAATGCTTAAAACATATAATGCTTTCCAAATGATGCACACTTTCACAGAAATGTTAGGACGTAGGCGTGTCCTTGGAGAAAAAAAATGACATGACAAATTTTGAAAAATAAGAGAGAAAACAAACCTTGTTCACTTTTTAAAAACATCAAATCCAAGTGTTACTGAGAGAGGGCAGTTGTGCATCTGTCGCAGCCAAATTCATTTCTGAGTGGCTTGCCCTCAGCGAGCTTTGATCATCATATTCAAGAGTTGTTTGCACAACAAAATAATATAGAATTTTTAATGTCTTCTTAAATATTCTGTTTATTTACATTATTCTGTTCTTCTTTTATTTGTTTACATTTATTTTATTGTTATTAGTGCTGGCAACCAATTTAAATAGTTAAAGGGCAAGTTCACCCATAAATAAAAGTTCTGTCATTCTTTATAGGTAGGCCGCATGTTGTTCTAAACCTATGACTGATTTTCTCCCGTGGAGCAAAATAAAATAAAATAAAATAAAAAAGATATTTTGAAAAATGTTTTTATGTTGTTTGGAGCCCATGCACTGACTTTCAAAATATCTTTGTGTGTGTGTTCAACGGAAAAATAATATTTCAAACATGATGTTTTTGCCACTTGCACAGCAGTTCCAGTCAGCTCTGAATTAATTTGTAGAATGTCAAACAAACAAACCAGGGTAGTTAACAAACTAAAAACATCATTTAAATTAATAAATATAAAAAAAAAATAGTTTTTCAGCTAGTTGCAAAGGCAACTTGATGTACTCACATAAAACTCTACAAAAACTATACAGACATATAAAAAAACATACTAAAAATGATAAAAATGACTAAATCTAAATGAAAACTGAAAATATTAAAATAAAGAACTATTAATAAATTATAACAGTATCTCAATACTAAAATAACACTGAATTAAATGCATTAAAAAAATCAAAACATTTAATTAAATCATATGTTAACCTTCATTATTTTTAAAGAATATTTTATTACTATTTTTGACACTATTCGTGCATGTGTATAGATGCTTTGGCAATATAGTATGCAAAAACAATCATGCCTGCTTGAAGTGCTTTGAAATGCTGAAGCTGTGACAGCATTCCAGGCGTTATTGCTATCAGTGACAGAACCGCCGCACAGACCCGCGTTTATGTTACGATCATACGCGGCTTTGGGGAGCAGGGCCTGACGGGTCACGATCCCGACGTCCCGCTCGTGGCGATCCGAGATAGAGCAACACACTCACTTCAGACGCTAGTCTTGTCTCTTGCCTCGCACTGGCGTATGATGCTAAAGGGCTAATCCACATATTAAAGCTAATTTATGGAGATCCGGTAAGCACTGCCTTTAAACATGCAGTCAAATTAATATTCTAATGTAATTCCTCACCTAAAGAAATAAAACATGCTAATGGCATACTAATTTAGTTGCAGCTGCTGTTGCTCAGAGGCTGATGGTCTGATTTCTCAAGGCCGGGTGTTTAACACCGCAGCCAGAGAGTAAAGAGAGAAATTTTCTTGCCGCAAATGAATTAGTAAACAGCGAGTACGTGTTTGTAGAAGCGTGTGTCGGCAGTTGTAAACGTACGCTGCTGGATGTATCGTGTCAAATAGTTTGTTCGTAACCGCGTACGTCCTCTCGGGCCAGAAAAGGGTCACGTTTTAACTTCAACCTCGTCTCACGCAGGGAAACTATTTTTTATGCGAACTTGATTTAATTACGACTTATAGATGTGAGGAAAAAGCACAAAAGCGACGGATCGTTGGGATTGGCGGGGAAGTTGCGCATTAGCCGTCACCACCTGTGGCTGTTTTCGGTATCGGCTGCGTCTATGGGGGGATGAATAAAACAAACGAAAATATGAAAATATAGACATTGGTTTGTCATTGCGTGCTGTCCTCCAGGGGTGGCATTTGCATATTCATATTTTCGACCGGATACATGAATAATTTCCCTCTCTCCAAAGGTTAGGGCTCATTAATTAAAGCCCAACAATTAGAGAGAATATTTTCTATTATTAATTGTTTTGGTGTGTGTTTGTGGCGCCACACGGAGCTGTTATAATTTCTAACTGACCTGAACTTGTCTTTCTAGTTTCCACCCGGTTACCACTGAAAGCCAGTTCACCTTGGGCAATGACAATCTCCAGCTTAACCTCTCAAAGAGCCGCCACAGGGCAGTTCCTCCAGCCCAACAAACAGCTCCTCCTAGAGCTTCCACAGGGAATTGACTCTGCACAAATGAATCGGACCAGAGAACGAGTGCTTACTGAGAGCAGCCGCTTAAACAAACCGTTTAGGTGAACTAGAAACAGACTGAGGGATGCTGATGTGGACAAATCGCGAGTGTTTGTGATCAAGAATGGATTTAAAGGTGAAGACTGCCAGCGTCAGCAAACAGAAAGCCCCGCCCCCAAACTCACACCATTGGTTGAGACTGTGTCACTGCATATAATTAAAATTAGAAAAGGATGCACTTCAGGCAGCTTTAAAAATAAAGAAGAAAAATAAAAAGTCACCAACCTGTAGTTTTCCAAGTTGACCCTCAACAGCGGCCTACATTACACCTGGATCAAACAAACTGAATGAAAATTAGCTTCATAATTAATGTATGCTACTATAATGGGGTTGGTACGATTTTCTAATATTTCTGAAAGAAGTCTATTCTGCTCATCAAGGTTGCATTTATTGGATCAGAAATGCAGTGAAACAGTAATATTGTGAAATATTATTACAATTTAAATTACCGTTTTCCATTTGAATATACTGTAAAATGTAATTTATTGCTGTGATCAAAGCTGAAGCATCATTACTCCAGTCTTCAGTGTCACATGATTCTTCAGAAATCATTTTAATATGCTGATTTGCTGCTCAAGAAACATTTATTATTATTATCAATGTTAAAAACAGTTGTGTTGCTTCATATGTTTGTGTAAACCATGAAAACAGATTTTTGTTCCTTGGATTCTTTAATGTCTAGAAAGTTCAAAAGAACAATATTTATTTGAAATAGAAATATTTTCTAACACTGTAAATGTTTTTACTGTTACTTTTGGTCAATCAATTTAATCTGTATATTTAATATGCATATGTATTTAATAAATGAATATATTTAAATGTATTAAAAATTATTAAAATAAAATATATTTAAATATATTTAGTTGAATATATTTGTATATGTAATATTAAATGTTAGTGTAAAAACATTTGAAATAAATTATAAAATAAAAATATAAATTATATATAGTAAATTATATATATATATATATATATATATAGCAAATTAGTGTATTTGCTGTAACTTTCGATAAATTTAAAGCATCCTTGCTGAATATAAGAACTGATTGATTATTTAATTAAATTGAATTTAATGTTATTCAAAAACATTTCTGATTATTATCAGTTGAAAACAGTTGTGCTGCTTAATAATTTTGTGTAAACCATGATATTTTTTCATGATTCTTTGATAAATAGTATGTTCAAAAGAACAGCATTTATTTGAAATATAATTTTACATTACAAATGTTTTTACTGTCACTTTTGATCAATTTAAAGCATCTTAGCTGAATAAAAGCTAATTTAATATCTAAAATTAAAGTACTAATTTCGTATATAGAGACCCCAACCTATATATATATATATATATATATACACACACAAACACACACATATACATATATATATATACATACATATACATACACATACATACATATATATATATATATATATGCTGCTTAAAGGTGAATAAATATTAAAATATTATTACATTATTACCACAATAACAGACCGATCACGATGGTTCAGGGAGCCTGAAATTTTTGGCAATGTGGAAATATCTGAAAGAGAAAAAAAAAGTGCCCAGTCAATTCCATGAGATTTTTAATCAGCTGATTCAAAAACATTTGTACAAAGGCACATTAGTGTTTTACTTCACTAAAAACAGCATTAAAAACAAGCAACACTGTTTCTAAAGCCACGACAACAAGAAAATCACCAAACAAACATCAAATCCACTCTAGCAAGATAACTTCTACAGCATGCCGCCAAATCAGATTAAGTCATTTGGTGGCACTAATGCACAGAAAGATGTTTTGCAAACTGGCATGAAAACACCAAAGAACGAAGCATCTAGAACAAACTTGACAGCTTGAAATAAGATGTTCAATTAATTTCAAAGGGTACAAATTCAGTTTGTGTTGAGTGAAATAACGTCTGGCATGCGAGTGTGTGCGCAACAAGTTTCTGGATGTGTGCGTCTGAATATTTGTCCATTACTCTCTCCGCTTTTTGAATATATTTGTTGATTTCAGTGCAAATAATGACGGTAAATCAACTCGGTCCAGACTGCTTTAATCGTAATTAATTACCTCCCAGTTTCTCTGTCTTAAAAAAAAAGTTGTGCAATATTTATTAAATCACACCAAAAAATTTTGAATGTTGAGGGGGGGAAAAATCCTTGAAATTTTCATCAAACGTATTCTAATCAGGCAGTCGTCAGGTCAGCTAATGAGATGGCAGGAGTGAGGGCCTGACACTGCAGGCTCTGCCAGATGACTACCTCCCTCTCTCTCGTTCTATCAGTCCGTATCCCTCGCTCTCTCTCTCGCACGCTTTCATCATCGCTGAAGCTCATTAGTCCATCTTTCAGGCTTCCATTTGATTATAGTTTCACTTTTTAAAAGTGAAAAATATTTCACTCATTTACTCTCATTAGTCCTCAAGGTCATCGTTTGAAGCCGCTCCTGTCAATATAAGATAAATCGACCCTTCG
The DNA here is from genome assembly GCA_021397915.2 of Tor tambroides. Lineage (NCBI taxonomy): Eukaryota > Metazoa > Chordata > Actinopteri > Cypriniformes > Cyprinidae > Tor > Tor tambroides. Next base: position 33,517 of record JAFVLL020015947.1, on the reverse strand, counting down.
CTTCCTCTCCCTCTCTCATGCGTGTATCTCCTTCAACACTTCAGAAACGTCTCTCGCTGTCCTTTTGCTCCAAAGTTACGCTGCTGTAATCATCTTTTCCTCCCGTCCCTCCGTTTCACTCACGCCATCCTGACAGAAACTAGCGGAAAGGCAAAGTGGAAGACAAAGACGCAGAAAGAGAGATGAAGTGAGAGAGACTGGCTAAGCATACTACTACTACTATTCCTGCAATATCTTTATATGGCATAGCTAGTAAGAGTAGTATGCTAGTATGCAAGATACAAATTGAGCCAGAGACTCAAAATTTAGTGTCTAGTCTTACAGGCAGCATCCTAAATGAAATAAAACCTCATAAGTGAGACTTTCTACTGTATGTATAGGAACTCTGTCATACAAATAATCCAAAAATACAGAGCACACAAAATTATATTGCATAAATGTCTATTTAAAATTATATCTTGAATCGATTTTATGGATTTTGTGGCAACGTATAAATATATACACACATATACGCTACAGTTCAAAATATTTTTTTTCTGAAATAAGTCTCTTCTGCTCACCAAGGCTGCATATATTTGATCAAAAACACAGTAAAAACAAGTAATATTATGAAATATCATTACAATTTTAAATAATTGTTTTCTGATTTGAATATATTTTTAAAATGTCATTTATTCCTGTGATCAAAGCTGAATTTTCAGCATCATTACTCCAGTCTTCAGTGTCACATGATCCTTCAGAAATCATTCTAATATGCTGATTTGCTGATCAAAAACATTTATTATTATCAATGATCATATTTATTATCTTCATATTTCTGTCAGGATCATTTGATGAATAACAGTATTTGAAACTGAAAACTTTTGTAACATTATAAATGTCTTTACTGTCTCTTTTGATCAATTTTATGTTTCCTTGGTGAATAAAAGTATTAATTTCTTTCAAAAAGAAACCCCAAACTTTTGAATGATACATACACATGTATACAGTAGCAATAAACATATCATGATAAAAAACACTCACTTTAAAGGTGCTCGGTGACATACTAATAGCAATATTAGTAATAAATAATGAATTAAATAACATAATTATTATATTACTACCTTCTAAAAGTTTGGGTCCAGTAGGTTTTTTATTTTTTTTTAAAGAAATTTATTTTTAAAAGATTTATTTCAAATAAATGCTGTTCTTTTAAACATTCTATTCATCAATGAATTCTAAAAAATGTTTTTGTCAGTTCCTTTCAACATTAAAACAAAACAAAAAGAAACTAATGGACTGAATAACGGTAACAATCTGACACATCACATGAGTGTGTGTTTCTGCTAAGCTCCTGTGTAAATGTAGTGTGTTTGTGTGTCTTTAGTTGTAAACGTGGTGTGTGATTGAGGCCTAAGGCTGACTGCAGAAATTAAAGCACAATCGATACTGACTGATGTTTCTTCCTCTGACGAGTCTCCACCAGTCACACTGTGTGTGTGTGTGCGCTGTCACACACTCATTAGTATGCCTGTTTCATGGATTTCCAACTTCTGTATTAATTGCTAATTGCTCTTAATGACATTTAATGACTGTCAGTCAGTCCAAGTCCCGCCCCCTCAACCTGTCAATCAAACTCTCCCAGGAGAATTACTGCAGCACAAACACAGGTTTGCTTTTCTTTTCTATTGGCTTCTACTGTTTTTACCCTGAGCTATGAAGTTTTCTATTTTCACTCTGCACAAACTGTCCCTTAGTGGAACAAACTACCAACCTTCACCTGTACAGTAAAGAAATCATCATCATCAAAAAAAAAAAAAGAAAAAAAAAAAAAGAAAAAAAAAAGAGTATAATATATATACCAGATGAAGATACAATTTTTCTTGGATAAAAAAAAAAAAAGGAAAAAGAAGAAAAACAAAACAGGAAAATAAAGCAATATTGCACTTACATTTGTTATATTTTCATTTAGACAATATTATTTTCAATAATAATACATTTCATTTGTTTATTAAGCCATTTACCTCAAGGGTGCTGTTGGCCCTCACAATAAAACCAACGTTAAACTAATCCCAAGCAATATAATAATATATATATATATAGATACGTGTGTGTGTGCATATATATATGCAATGTATATATGTAGAGATAATGTGTATAAATATACAGATATTGACTATATCAGTCTATAAATGTATAGATATGTAGTATAAATGTATAATAATATAAAATATTTCAAATAATGTCTTTTTTAAATAACTAGTCAATAAATATCAAAGTTGATTTTATTTATTGTACTGCCATTTTTGATTCAGTCACATCATTCACAGTCCTAATATGGGATGAGTATTGAATTGCATCTTTAAATATGTTTTGCCTATGATTTTCAAATACTTTTTGCATCAAATCAAAGTATATAATGTCAGTTTCTGAGCTTGTTGATCTGGTTTATTATTTTGAATCCTCATGGAGAAAATGAATGTGAAAAATACTTCTGGAGCCAAAGCCACTAAAAAATGGGTGGTTACTATTGCGCTCTGTAGTCTCTCTCTTATTTATATGTGTGTGTTTGTTCTGAGGCTCCGCCCCTGACCGGGGTCTCAACCTCATATTTAAAATATCAGACAAAGTGCTGTGATGTCACAAAGCATCAGTGTCCAGCAAACTCGCTCTGTGTGTGTGTTAGAGAAAGAGCTTAACTGAATGCTTTTCCCTGTTATGCACTCTTTTCTTTTCTTCCTCCATCTTCCTGTCATTCTTTGCTGTGTCCCTTCCTTTCCAGCCTCGCTGTCTTTAAGCTATTGAATGCAGGATGCTCTGCACAATCTATAGGCCTCAGGGATACAGCAGAGAAGAGAGAGACAGAGAGAGAGAGAGACAGGACACTCCGTCAGTGTCTGCAGATGAACATGGTGCCCAGAGCGAGACAAACAGGAAGCTCATTGAGCATCTCGAACCCTGACAGCACAATCAGCCTGACACTGCAGCCATGCACACACATGCTCACATGTATAACATGCTGCTTTTTTTCATTCGAAGTCCATGCCATGTGAGGACACACACATAGTGTCCGTTTACTTGGCTAAACCTTACCCAACCTGTAAACTTAATTTTCATTTTTAAAAAAGAATGCTATTTAAAATGATTTATGAATCTTTTTCCAAATAAAGATTCCAAAAGCGAGCTCAGAATAGATTTTTTTTCTTCAAAATTTTAAATAAAGATTATTGGAATATGTAGAAAATACTATTTTCATCTTTCTACAACAAAATTTGACATTTTATTCAAGGTGTTACAAGCCAAATACAATAACTACCAACTAACTCGAATCCTAAAGGAAATGTATCACTAAGTACAGATAAACCCCCCAACACAAAAATATTTAGGCCTAAATTGAACTGTATATACAATTTCCATTACACAATTTTAACACAAACAATTTATAAATCTTAATATGATGCATATTTGTCAAGTCATACATGAATGAAACGGGTTAAGAAACAACGCATAAAATTAAAACCAGTTGGATTTTTTGATGATTCATACGTAAACCTGTTATATTAAATACTGTGTATTTAATATAATTCAGTTTATTACTATTATTACAAAAATCTGACCTGTATCACATTAAGTATATTAGTTTGTTCATGTGAAAACTGTAATTTTAACAATTTTAAATTTAGGCCTAAATAACTTTTTTTTTTAACAGACACACTCTAATCCATCAAAACACATTAACACAGTTATAGTTAAACTGATCGTGTCTGAGATGTTCAGAAACAGCTACACTCTGAAATAACGACCCGACTCACACACACACACACACACACACACACACACACACACACACACACACAGGCCTCAGAATGAGAGTGAGGACTGCAGTGTGGAAGAAATTTCAGAGGGATGAGTGAGTGTGTGTGTACATTTGGAGGTGGGGTCTGGGGGGAGTGAGTGTGTGTGTGTGTGTGTGTGTACGTGTGTGTGTATGTGTATGTCTTTGGGGTGGGGGGGGGGATGGTGTCAGCTGCACAGGCAGCAGAAAGCAACATCTTAATAAAACAGCCCGAGGCAAAATCCCATTAAAGACTTCACAGAGCAGCCAGGTACACACACACACACACACACATACACACACACTCACAATATACAATACATCTGTCTGTCTTTGTGTATGACAGTGTGTGAATTCATTTGGACTGTGTAAGCCTGTCTGTGTGTGTGTGTGTGTGTGTGTGTGTGTGTGTGTGTGTGTGTGAGGGGTTACAGACCTCACTGCGACCTCAGTGCCTTCAGAGGTGTTCAGAGAATACCAATAAGAAAGAGCAATACTTTGATGTATTTTGTGTTGGTGAGAGATAGAAAACCTTTTTAGGTGCGCGTGTAGCCTATTTTTTGTGCTGCTGGATTGTTCAATATTTCACTATATTTACCTTTACAACAAGTCATAGAGGGAGACAGTTCTGTGAAAGCAGCCCGAACCAATCTGGCCAAATAAACACGCACACCGTTTACAAATAACGATAGCAGTATTAGCATTTTATGTACGGAGGCAGATGAGATCGCGGAGCATTAGCACACATAAAAACACCCGAAACTGTCAGAGCGCAAATGGGATGTCGCGAGAGGGAGAGAGAGAAAAAGAGAGACAGACGCAGAAGTTAAAACTCCCTGGCTTTTTCTGCCCAAACGCAGAACTTCACGTTTTTGTAAACTATTGTTATGACAGCATGTCACTTCGGTTTGAGCGTTAGCGGTTAGCGCGCCGAGCGCAGCGGCACGGGCTGAGCAGGGCGGTGCAGCGATCTTTAGCGAGACCCTAAGGCTATTGTCATAAAGCTCAACGGCGCTAACAGCCAACTCTAATTCACTTGTCAACTGCCTGATAAAATACTGCACAAATGCCATTTTAACTGAAGCAGCTAATAGGGAAGTTTATAGGTCTTCTAGTGCGGCGTGTGCGTGAGAGCGAGAGTCTTCACACCAGTCGTCATCTAAAGCATATTAGAATAATCAGGCGGAAATAAATCCTCCGCATTATCTGGTTAAGTTGATTCGGTTAAGTCGCCTGTTAACCCTTGTAATCCAGACAGCCAGTGAGTCCTGACCCGCGAGTTAGACTTTGAATGCTAAACTAACCCTTTAATCTGAGTCGAGATGCGTTAAGAGCTGCTATTGACTCCGGCGCTAATGAACACGGCTCTGCTGCCAAGACAAACAAGTACAGAATTGACTGCACTGGATTTCAAACTAACAATAAAAAAATTGGTAAAAAGGTTTCAGTCACGTGATGTGATGATGAGAGGCGTTTAATTAAAATGAAAGTATCGTACACGCGCAGGATGTTCAGGTGTTTGTCTGCACCTGGAGGCAGGAAGCGAAGGATGAAGCTTGACTTGTTATTTCAATCAGTAAAATATATGAGCGCTTATGCTTAACACATAAAACTGTGATTTATGAATGCTGAACTCACTTGTAACCTATTTCAGATTTTACAGATTGTAAAGACACCGAGGTGTAACGGAGGCCCATGGCTGCTGAAACGTAGAGTATGGTATTTTATGATTACTATATTCATATATCATTTTTGTAGGCTATGATACATTCACAGAAACAGTCATAATGTCAATGTGAGTTACATTCAACAGAAAAATTTCGAAGAAATAAGGACACTTGGGTTTGTAATATGTGACCCTGGGCCACAATATTTGGCTGAGATACAACTATTTGAAAATCTAAAATCTGAGAGTGCAAAAAAATCAAAATATTGAGAAAATCGCCTTTAAAGTTGTCCAAATGAAGTTCTTAGCAATGCATATTGCTAATCAAAAATTAAGTTTTAATATATTTACAGTAGGAAATTTACAAAATATCTTAATGGAACATGATCTTTACTTAATATCCTAATAATTTTTGGCATAAAAGAAAAATCGATAATTTTGACCCATACAATGTACTGTTGGCTATTGCTACAAATATACCCCAGCGACTTAAGACTGGTATTGTGGTCCAGGGTCATACATGATGTATTATATCGAAATAACATGTTTTTAATGTGATATCATCCCTTACAAAAGTTACTATGGTGGTTCCATGTTTTTTGTTTTGCCAAGTTTCTTAAAGAATACCATGGTAATACCATCATGCCACTGTCAAAAGTATAGAACAAAACAAACATGGCATTATCATGGTACATGTCAACAAAAACAAAGTCATTCACCAACCAATATGAACGATAAAGCACTATTTGCATATATATGTTAGTCTAAATTTACTTACAGAATACCATGGTAATACCATAGTACTTTTTTGTTAGTGCTAAGTTGGGTTGTTCACGGTGTGCTCGTAACGCCCCCTGCTGGCGCGAACCGCTGCCGCTTCAGAAGAGCGCGGCGGCTCGAGACAGGTGAGGCCTGGTGAAGTTCGCGGTGGCGCGAAGCCCGCGGAAGCGCCTTTGCGCTGCACTGATACTGTCTCTATCGTTCAGAACGTCTGTTTACAGTCGTTTTACCGGGAAATCTACCAGCAGAACCAGTAAAAAGATTAATGAACGTGTAGAAAAAAGAGCGTGCGTTCAATATTACTGTGGCAACAGCGACATCTGCTGAGAACTCACGATCACTCTCTCTTTCCCACAGTGCCCAGTTCCCAGTTCCCGCCAAAACACCACAGTTACCTTTATTACAATACAACTGTGGTAATTTTGTATGATTTAATACTATAATGAGATATATTGTGTTAAATAAAATGACAAAGATTCTAAAAGCTTCTTACCTCTTGAAAGGAGATCCCATATTAATTCATTATTAAGCAGACTTATCAATACAGCATTTTAGGCATGCTAAATTACATCATACAGGGAAAATGAGGAAGAGAACATAACTATGCCCTGCTCATTACTGTCATGCCCTACAGGCATATGTGTAAACACCATACATTAAGGCATAATGCCTTGTTTTGGGATGCTACCTTGATCATATAACATCAAAATTTAAAAATATCGCAGCAAATTTTCATTAATGTAGACTGTACTGTATAGGCCTACATATTTAAATATAGCCTATTTCTTCTACTTCTGGTGCGTGGCAGAAACAAACATTTCCCGTTGGGTTTAAATCCCAGGTAATACATAGGCTAAATTTCTTCAAATTGTATAACAAGAACGGATCACGTGATCATAAACAGCAACATTTTTTTAAAATTATGATAGCACTCATAACAAAGTGAAAGGGCTGTCTGTGAAGGGATTCAGTTGCTCACCTTTGTTTACGACGACCCTTTGAAAAGCATAAAGCTGCCTAAAACTACCACAATGCAACATAAAACCACTGATTATCCTCTGCTCAATAATAACTAATAATAGAGGACACTAATATTTACTGTAAAGCTGCTTTGAAGCCATTTCTATTGTATAAAGTGTTATAGTAATAAAATTAACTTGGACTGATACCATTTCATCATGACACTGTACTTCTTAACAGTTACAACAAAAATGAACATCATAATCAAAAACAAAACATACCAAATGGATATCGGTGCAATGATAACGATTCGCTGGAAAGTCATCAGAATCCCAATTCAAAGTTGAACAAGGCCCAAATTCATCTTCTTGAGATATTATAGTTGTTGCCTCCTAAAAGCATCGTAAGCTTAAGTTGATCAGAGTTCCACATTTCCATGGGTCTACTTGTACTTAAGCGATGCTTTTAAACCAGCCCACCAGGGTGCTTGGGGGAGACACTTTTGCTGTTGTGGAGAAAATTTCATTAATACAGTCAGAAGAAAAATAAACTGCAGTTCATTATAGTTAAGAAAGAAGCCTACATTTAAAACCAAGAATCATTCACAGAGAGCCAATAAAAAGATTAATTTGATAAAATGGTGTGTTCATGAAGTTGCGAAGTGAATCACATTATTTACGTCCGAGATGTGTGTGATGTGATTATTTACACATATGCATTTCTACATGTGTGTGTGTAACATACATGTAAGGTGTTGTTTTGATTGTGAGAGATGCTAAAGAGTGACTTTCCTGTTCGTCGTGTGTTCATGTGCACATTCTGGTTGGTGTGTGTGTATGTGAGTGTGTGTGTGTTTGAGTAATGGTACCTGTCTGGAATGATTGACTCTCAGGAGACAGATGAGTGGTGTCAGGCTGTCAGCGTGAACTCTATCACACCAGCGCGTCTCTTTCAGACGCAGAGAACAGAGAGGAGAGACAGACAGACTGAAGGAGTGCAGCTCTGTCTCTCTGTTTGCTTTTCGCTCTGCTCGCGATCTTTTCCCTCCAGCCCTGCACATTAAACAATTTACCCAAACTTTCCTCGCAGTGCCGGAGCGAACACAGGCGCTAAATGTTTTAGCTCGACAGTAAACAGGATCTCAGATCAGATTTTAAACTCATTTAAATTCACATTCTGCACTTGCTCTGTGCGGCAGGCACTAATAATATGCTAAAAACATCAGATATTCAAAACAGCTCAAAACACTTTCAAAATTATTCATTTCTGACAGCGAGAAAACAAAGGCTGTGAAGAGCGATGACAGCGGATGGAGGGATGAACTCGAGAGATGGTGGAGTGAGGTGGAGGCCGGGCGATGAAGGGTGAACGGTCAGACGGCCCGGAGCAGACGATGCTCTGAAAGAACAGAACGGACTCAACAGAGGGTACAGACGGGTCAGAACCACAGGGACACATGGAGAGACAGAGAGAGAGAATGATATTATCTTTAATACTGCTACTTCTGGCACCTAATTATTTTTGGTCATTGTTTTTTTCTGTAATGATGCTTTTCCAAAACAGTATGTAAAACAATCATGCCAGTAGAGTCAATAGAGAGTGAGAGTCAGGACCACCAATCAAAAAATGACAAGGATGGATGGATGGATGGATGGATAGTGAGGTGTGAAAATGCTTTTATCAATTTGTTAAAACACTCAATAAATGAATACAAATTGTATTATTCGCATGTTTATTTACGTGAAAAATTATTTTGAAAAATGTCGGACTTTCTAAAAATGATCATGTTCTCCAGCATGATTTGAGACGTTCAAAAGAGCATCTTGAGCTTCAAAGGAAAAAAAAAACAATCTGTCCAACTAAAGAGTCACATAATCAGTCATGACACTTGTTTACTTACATTTATATCTAAAAATAGCCACCAATCTTAAATATTGTTTCTCTAATTTTGTCATAACTTTTCTTTGTTTAAAATCTTAGGATTCAAAAACCTAAATCTGTTTATTTCCAGGTTCATATAAAAAATATCCCAGATTTCCAACATGGTCTCAGACCTTTGAATCCCGCTGTATAATGTGACTTCTTAAGGGAGACAGCGGAATGAAGAAACTGTGGGGAACATAGGAAGGGTTTTGACTTAACAGAGTACGGCAAGGTTACAGGAGTGATGGAGAAGTGTATTTGAGAGCTAAAGTGTGTGTGAGTGAGACAGAGAGCAGCTCTGAGACTAATTAAATGAGCAGAAGGCAGAGAGTGTTCTGAAGAGAAGCCATCGCTGGGCCGGGACTGAGGTAATGATGGAAAAAAGGATTTAGTCTATCCACCATCGCTCCATCCTCTCCTCCCTTTCCCTCGTTATTGAGCAGGTGTCCGTGTCCCAGCGCAATGTGTGTATGTGTGCGCGCGTGTCCCGACGGAGGCTTTCACAGCTCTCGGCTCTTGTGACTGTATCTCCTTCACTGGGGCTCAAACTCCCATTTACTGACAGATACCGTATGTACAACATAAACCACAACCAACCGGCAGTTCACACATAAAATCAACTCAAGCAGTGCTGAGGAAGCTACTTTGAGGGTGATTTTTCACTAGAGCTTTAGGACTTGAGGTCAGATCGTTTGTTTTGATGTGAAAGTGGTTTTCGGTGCATCCGAGTTTGCTTAAAAACTTTTCAAGTTTGGTACGGTTTTCAGATGGCTTAAATGAAATCCATCCTTAAATGTAGAAATACACCGCTATGTGTGACTGTTTGCTTAATTGTATGTTCCAGGTCATGTGTAATATAGCAAAAATACTCATTTTACTATAATATTTTACTATAATAAGACATTTCTGAAAGCTGCATGTCAAATAAATTGCCCTCCTGCAAAACATCAGCAGCAGACAAATGCTGGTGCGCGTAAAGTTCCGGTGGTAAATCCAAAGCTACAAAACATGAATAAAACAGTGATGCTGACATCTCGTCCTGAGGGGTTACCTAGTTACAGTGGTAAAAAGCCTGTACTAGTATTCGGCGGTATACCCAATAGTACAATGGGGACAGAGAAGTGAAATAAAGCTGAGGAAGAAATTGCCTGAAAGTAGTTTGCTAGGCCACAAGCTACTCATAATTTAAGTAGTTAAACCTAAGATGCAATCAGATATTTAAGATCTGGGAAAAAAAGCTTAAGAATTGGTCATTGAAAATGCATTGTTCAGTCATTCCATCTGAATACTCATTCAATCTGGGATGTGTTCAACTAAGCATCTATAGTGGTTATGGCCTGTAAGTTTAACAGCAATGAAGCTAGACTTCAGGAAGGAGCTTAGTACAATGACGCTATTTAATGGGATGTTTTAGATATTAATACTATTAATAATAAAAGTATTTCAAATTATTAAGCAAGATTTTTTTTTAAAGAAATGAATACTTTTATTAAGCGAGGATGCATTAAATTTAACAAAAGTCACAATAAAGACATTTATAATGTTACAAATGATTTCTGTTTCAATAAACGCTGTTCTTTTTGACTTTCTATTCTTTAAATAATCCTGAAAAAAATAAATGTATCAAAGTTTCCACAAATTAAATAAATAAATAAATAAAATGAAGCCACACAACAGTTTTCAATAATGATAACAATACTTTTTATAAATTATGATTTCTGAAGGATCATGTGACACTGAAGTCTGGAGTAATGATGCTGAAAATTCAGCTTTGATCACAGCAATAAATTACATTTTAAACTTTATTCAAATAGAAAACAGATATTCTGAATTGTAATAATATTTCATAATATTACTTATTTTACTGTATTTTTGATCCAATAAATGCAGCCTTGGTGAGCAGAAGAGATTTCTTTCAAAAATCTTTCTGACCACAACCTTTTGAATGGTGCTACAAAAAAATAAAATGGCTCACTGGCACCAAAATGAACCGTTTCACCAAAATAAACTAATGATTAAGGTTTCCCGACACTTCTTGAGAATAAAAGGAACATTCAGTAAGAGCTTGTTTCATATAATGTGACATGAAGACAAACAACAATGAAAATTGTGGGTTTTGTCATGTTACATCACTACTAAAATTAGCTTGTTTCCAAAAAAGAAAACAGCTGAGCTACTGTCACACTATTAAAAAAAATGTAGTTAAAACAGCAGCATGGTTACTTTTAGCTGGCTACTCCCAACACTGGCCTCAACATATTCAGCAACAAACAACACCCCGTTCTTTCTTACTGGCCTTGTACTTCTGTTGCTGAAAACAAAGTGTCACCATCCTCCTGACAGAGGTACTGCTATCTAAAATCATTTTACATTCCCTACAAACAGGGAAGGACTAGACTGGCACAGGTGTCTCGTTCAGGCCAGATGAGGGTTGAAACAGATCGAGTGTTTTAAGTAATGCCATCTTTCAACTGTGTTCTGCAGTCATAGAGCAAATAAACCCTGCTGTCTGTCCGTTTCCTCCTGTTAATCACTCTCAGCAGAGCTCCTCATGACGGCTGCTCCTTCGTCTACTTCTGCTTTTCATAAAATCTTATTAACAGCAAACCTGCTGTCATTCGTTCATTCTCCTGGCGCTGACAGGCTGCCCTTCTCAAATACTGAATGGTATTGTGTGTATAATAGCCCCAGAGGGCCATTCATATACACCTTCTTCTCTGTGCCTGCTGCCTGATAATGTCTAGATGGTAACCTTCATTCGATTAGTAAAATCTTTCACAAATGAGGGTTACCATCTACAATGCCTGCATGTGTTAAAGGCAGGGTATGCAATTTTTCAAAAACGTTTTAGAAAACTGAGTCGGGGCCGAGTACCAAAACAAACATGTAGCCAATCAGCAGTAAGGGGTGTGTCTACTCATGATGTGGAGGAGAGAGCGTTCAGTGAACAGCCGAGCCAAGCGACAGAAAGATAGAGATGGTATATAAAAAACAAAAAGAGGAAAACGACTGCGGAACGGTAAGGCAAGAAGTAGGACCCGTGTAAATATCGGATCAGCTTTCCAGCATTGGAGAGAACTCAAGGAGCGGAAGGCCTGCAATCGGACGCCGAGGTTGCTTTTCTTCTGGATAGGTGAGTAACACCGTGTCTACACCGGACACGCCGCGACGCAACAGCTAAAGCCTGCCTACACTGGACGTGTGTATTTCAGCCGAGAATGTAGTTTAAAACTCAAATCTGCGGTTTATTTATAAAAACAGCGCCTATTTGAAAATGTGCTTCTCCGATTTCGGAGACGTGAGCTCCACGCGTTCACCGGGCGCTCAGTGCACATGTATCCCGAAGAGAAGAGCATAACCTCGGCTAGTCCTTCTGACATTTGCCGCTGGCTCTGATGTCTCTGTAGTGGTTAAACATAAGATAAATTTCGTTTTGAGTAAATCTAACAGGTAATCTTTGGTCTTTATTCTATTGTTCTATTAATATGTTTAAATGAAAATGAAAAGAGGCAGTGGTGTTTGATATATATTTCGTCTGTAAATACAGTGAGGAAGACTGCAGTAGCCGAGGCGAGCTGACTGATGTTATCAAGTACGCTGCTCTTTGCAGAATTACCGGACTTGCGTCGTTCCGTCTGCGGAGTCTAACTCGTGAAGTCCAAACTACTGAGGATGCAAGTCCGAAATTTGCGTACTTGGTATTGAGAAACGCACGCAGACCTAACCTTACGTCACCAGACCATTTGCCTACTCTTCTCGGTACTTTAGACCGCGATGGAAACGCAGACAGCAACAGGTCTGGGGGAAAAAAAATTCCTGGGACATATTGTTCCAGGTAATTTCGGTGGAAAAGCATCTTATGTTTCACAGAACTAATTGTTGCCTGGGTTGCGTAGGCTACATATATGTGGGGCGGATCTATCAAAATAGGGGCGAGACCCTTTTGGTGTAGGGGCGTGTTTGTTTTGGTGATTTCAAATATCAACATTGGCTTCCAGAAATTGCTTACCCTGCCTTTAACAGTCAACAACCATCCATTTTAATGAAAAAGTCACATGATTGACATGTAAAGTGTCCAACAATATCCCAAAAAATCACATTTTTATATGTGGGTAAATCTAAAAATCAGACATGCATTACTGTTCAAAAGTTTGAGGTCGGTAAGATTTTTAATGTTTTTGAAAGAAATCTCTTCTGCTCACCAAGGCTGCATTTATTTGATCAAAAATACAGTAAAATCAGTAATACTGAGAAATATTATTACAATTCAAAAAAACTCTTTTCTATTTGAATATATTTTAAAATGTAATTTATTCCTGCGATCAAAGCTGAATTTTCAGCATCACTACTCCAGTCTTCACATGATCCTTCAGAATTCATTCTAATACGCTGATTTTCTGCTCAAAAAATATTCTGATTATTATCAATGTTGAAAACAGTTGTGCTGCTTCATATTTTTGTGGAAACTGTGATACATTTTTCAGGATTCTCTGATAACTAGAAAGTTCAAAGGAACAGTATTTATTTAAAATAGAAATCTTTTGTAACATTATAAATGTCTTTACTGTCACTTTTGTTTAATTTAATGCATCCTTGCATAATATTGTATGAACTTCTTTGTACGTATCACTTACTTCAGTGCAGGGCAAAACAAACACAGGTTACCATAGTAACCATTCATTTATGTATGAAAAATAACAGGAATTTTCAATAGATTTGGCTTTTTAAAAAAGAGAAAAATGCCTAAATATTGTTATGCGTTCTTCACAATGAATAAAATAAGCTCTAATAAGACAGTGGAATCAAGGAATTCAGTGACAACATGATAAGAGAAGCCTGTGGAAAGCAACATCTAAACATGCGTACGTCTGGAGCAGATCTTGTTTTGCAGATTATATTACAGGCAAAATAATAAATAAGAAAATTCAGTCTCTTATCACCTTGTCAGTGAACCGCTTGCATTCACAGTCTTCTTTTAGCATATTTTATTCAACTGACTGCTGAAATAAAAAAGCAGTTGTTGTTTTTTTAGCCTTATTTGAGCTATAAAAAAACAGACATAACTTTTTGTTTGTCTTTTTAAAAATAGCTAAATAAGTTATATCAGTATGTTTTCTTCATTTCCCCAACTTTCCCTAAAGAGAAAGTTGGTGAAATGAAGAAAACTTATTCTGAAAGCAAAATGCATCAAGAAAAACAGACACACTGTACCTTCTAGCTCAATTGTGTGGCGTTTTCCGCTTGGCTTGTTTTGTCACATTTTGGCTTCCAGTACAGAAACTGATGAGGAATCATTACTGAAAGAGATAAATTGGCATACATTACTTCAATTTTCTATAAGAAACAACTAAATAAAGTAAATGCATATACAATTAACCAGATACAAACTTCTGGAATAGTTCTTCCTCAGACAAACTCATTGAAGCTGCCTGGAAACTTGACTTTGTTCTCTGGTGGACTGATAAAAATCTGTGCATCTGATTCCTGAAATTGATGTAAAATCAAGTGTTTTTTTAGTATCACTGAAATACTGTTGTAGTTTTAAATTAGTTTTTATTTTTATAGTTTAATTTTAATTTTATTTAAATTTTTAGTAATTTGTCATTTTTTCCCCCTTTTTTTCTAGGTTTACGTTCATTAGTACATGAAATTAAACTAATTAAAAATGAGAAATGTTTCTTTGGTAAATATATCAAGTTTGTTCTGAGAAAGATGTCATTCGCTTGTTTTGGCAATGTACCCACACTGAGAAATTTTGGTCAGATGTTTTTTAATGTTCATCTAATCTCATTTTGTAAGTGACTTTTCTTTCTGTTTTAAAGATGTTTTCTTTGGATTAGTAACCACAAATTAACCATGGTTTTGCTACACTAACCACAGTTTAAAAAAAAAAAAAAAAAACATTGTTACTACAGACTTACTATAGTAAAACCATAGTTAATTTTCTTAAGAGATTTGTATTTGTGTTTGTAGTTGGGTTTAATAAAAAAGAAACCAGAAAAAAAGATTAGCAATATGTGCTCCGAAGTCCCGATCTGAATCAAAAGATTCGCGAACACACTCCAAAGAATCAAATTATTCGCAATACGTGCCCTGAAGTCCCGGTCTGAATCAAATGATTCATGAACACACTCCGAAGAATCAAATTATTCGCAATACGTGCTCTGAAGTCCCGGTCTGAATCAAATGATTTGCGAACCCGCACTAAAGGTGCATCCTAAATCGCATACTTGTGCACTATTCTATGACGTTTTGTAGTATAAATAGTGTGAGTAATGTGTTCACACTGAAAATTCCAAAATGAAAAAGTGCACTTTAAATACCCAGATGATGCACTTAAATAACCAAAAAAATTAAGTGTGGAATGTTGTACACTTCATGCACTCAACTGTTGCAGCTTTAATTACGTTGTGGGAGGGGCTATCAGACTCTGATTATTAATGACAAAATAACCTTATATAATTCATACACTACATGGTTGAGTACACAGTGCATAAGTACATAGTGTATAAGTGTATAGCGTATAGTGCGTCATTTGGGACACAGTTTTTGAAGCGATCTGAATCAAATGATTCATGCTCCGCGCTCCAAAGGTCCGATCTGAATCAAAACATTCAGATTCAATCATTTGATTAAGATCGGAACTTCGGAGTGGGTTCGCAAATCTTTTGATTCAGATCGGGACTTCAGATCGGGAATCATAGAATTCGAAAAATGATTTTCAAACCCGCTTCGAATTTGCAATCTGAATCAAATGATTCGCGAAGTTCCGATCTAAATCAAATGATTTGCGATATGCAATTTGAAGTCCTGATCTGAATCAAATGATTCGCGATATGTGATCCGGCTTGCAGTGCTTTGAAACAGTGAATCATTTTGCTACGCAATGGTTTTTAACTAATTCAAAGTTTCGAAAAGCCCAGTTTCACCCATCACTATGTGCTTTTTAAAATCATTACAAGCAATCTATGTCGAAATTCGAAAATGATTTGATCTGGTTTTTTCTAGTGAATCGCTTGAACTGAATGATCGAAGTCACGACTTTGAATCATCCGGGGGGTTCCAGTGTAAATGACTCACTCAATTGAATCGGTTTATCTGTTCTTCTGGTTTTCGCGTCTTCAGCCAAGTTTATACGACACTGTCAGTACTACTATTGGCTTAGCTCGCTAGTTTTATGACATTAACTGAAATAAGTGAAAAAAGTATGATGATTACAAATAACATATCAGTATTCCAAAGATAACATCCAACACAAATCTATGAACATATTCAGGAAAGGTAATCTGTTTACTGCTAACTAGTAAAAAGACTCCTTTAATATGATGAGCTACACCTCAAAATACATGTTAGATGGATGCACACTGTGCATTATGATCGAGTTTGTAGCTAGTTTGTATATATTTTTTTATATTTATTTGATTTTCATAAACTATAAATATTTTATATTTAGATTTTAATGTTTTGTTTTATTTCAGTTAATATTTATTTTATTGCAAGTAATGAAAATGTTTTTTTCCCTATAGTTTCAGTTATAGTTAACTATAATAACCCTGGTAAAGTCATATTGGCGCTTAAGCGCTTGCCATTTTTGTGTGCAGCATAGATCAAATGGTCAGTTAGGGTCAAAGGTCACAACAGTACACTTTTACTGTGGCCTATTCTATAGGGGATTTCTCTCCCTCATACCGCAGCACTTCATTTATTCAAATCTAAATCCTACCTCTATAACTGACAGTCAAAATTGCATATAAAAATACTTTTTGCACATAAAAAGACTTGTTGGAGCTCCAAAGTCTGTCGATGGGCTAACTGTCTGCCAGCAGCCCAGCGCAATATTGTATCTCCAGTGCTGGTGATGCTCTCTCACCAAACACACCGGCCCTCTCAATGTTCCCTTCATCTTGTCAGCTCACAGAGGCTGCCAGTGTTTTGATGCTGCTAGCAGTATGACGCCACAGCCAGTAAAATGCCAGAGGGAAAAATGCCCTTAAGGTGTAGTATCCGCACTCCTCCCTCCGTTCACTAGCTTAACGTCTATAAACAGACACTAAACGCTGGGTCTCCCTGACAGCCATTTTGAACCAGACCTCACACGGACCTGCGGTCTGTCAGTTCTGCTGACATGCTTCACTGTGCTCAGCAAAAATGCTCTTTTGAAGTAATTGCCTCATTTTTGTGTGAAACTTCACATTCAGAAGGGATGCTTAGAAATGTCTTGTTTGAAAACATGGTGTGCATTATGTAACACATTTATCGATCAAAACTAGTGATGTCAAAGTTAATGCATGAACACATATGATTGATTAAATATTTGTTAATGCAATTTCACACTATAACTAGTATTCTGCTGTATGTGATTTCTAATTGTCAGAGCTGATTGCAGAGAAAACCCCTTTTTATAGGTTGCTAATTTATAAATCAAATCCAAATGGGATGGTTAACACAAGAAAGTCATTTCATCATGCACTGACTTCTGTGTTTGCATTTACAGTGCATTTTAATTACATTTGTGAAAGATAAATAGAAATATAAACTACAAAAACAATTTGTCCAAGTGAGACAAATTACATGCACTGTACTGTAGATTCACACAAATTAGAGAAGCTAATAATACCACATGGGCCTTTTTTTAGTTTTCTTCGTAGCAGTATCATTAACTAATTAAAAAATAACAAAAAGTGGAAATTAACTATGTATTTTGATCAATTTATCAAGGCCAAAATGAATGAATCCAATCTGATTTTAGATTCTGAAAGTTCTGTTTATGTGAACCCTAAACTTTGCAATCCATTTCAAATATTTGTTTACATGTGCATTACATGTATTCTGAACAAAACTCATGGCGCATGTGCAGTGCCTTGTCACGGCATTCAGTACTGGAGAAAACCACCATAATAATGTCACCAGATGACATATCTTTAAGGAAAGCTGACATAAATGTCAGCAGAGATTTTGTAGCAAATATTTACTAAACATTTAGTCTGACCAGCTCATATTATGTAAGAAGTAAATGAACACATGCATATTTGTATGTAAATTGCTTATAAACATAAGCATTACTGTGCAAGTGTGCAAGGTATTTTTGAATCTGATTGAGAAAACAGTCCGATTCAAGCATTTACATGCTTAATTTTTTCTTATTGATTTGACTATTTCAGGTCTACTCTTCCCCTTTCAATCTGATTGAAATTCAACTCGGATTGAGCTCAGATCGATTTTTGTTTACATGAAGGCTTTTCAATCCAGCTGAGTCATTAATCTGATTACGAATTAATACGATTAAAAGATTATTTGGTTGCATGTAAACGTAGCTATCGAAAACAGTTCTGAAAGCTAGAAATTAGACTTGACATGGGACCTTAAAACAGTACAACCTATTACACGGACTGTTGTTTTTATTTGAGCCAGTTCCTACTTCAGAAAAAAGGTACAAAAGCTGTCACTGGGGTGGTTTCTTTTCAAAAGGTACACTTTTGTACCTTATTTACCCCTACAGGAATATTATATTACCTAAAGTTTATATATTAGAACCTAAATGATAGATATCCGTACCTTTTGAAAAACAAATTTTGTACCTTTTTTTTCTAAAAGTGTACAGATCTTTTATTTTCATTCTAACCACATTAGGACTGGAACCGTCTGATATGTATGTGGCTGAAATGATCTCTGGGACGGTAGAGCCAGAGACACATTATGATTTATCGTATCACACCGAACTCTGCAGGACATCTGCAGTTCATTGAAAGTTTACGCTCGCACCAGGATTCGATCTTGACGTGAATTCAGACCAAAAGAGTACATCTGACCTATTGAAGAATGAGAATCCTTATTTAACAGTTCCAACTGTTGAGAGACGTCTCCTTGCATCGATTCGGTCAAGACACTGTGTGAGATCACAGACCTAAACCATACACTAACGTGGTTGTTATACGGCCCTCGGCATCCTAAACGATGCCTACAAACAGATCCGGGGAAACGCTTAAAGTAGCCACGACGCCGGTTTGCTCTCCTCCATCGAGGGCGGAGGAGAGAGGGGAAGGTACAAAAGAAGACTCGGACTTGCCACAAAGGGTTTGGATGCGAGCAAGACAGACAGGACGGGAAGCGTACAAAGCCGCGGCGGTGCGGGACGATCTCGGGCCCGCGCATTGCACAGGAACGGGCGCGCGTTTGAGGCCGAGTCGAGCACAGCGGCATTAATGTAGAGTGGGACTCAGGTAGCAGCCTGCTGTCAATCATTCATCCATCCACCTGACTAATTGGCTTCTTACCCTCTCTCCACCCGGCTCCTGTGCTAACCGCTCGCCTCTGGCAAAAATGCAGATGAGCGCTGGAGAAGGCGTCTGGCGGAGGGAGGGAGAGGAGAGGAGGAAAACTGCAGCTTTAGTTAATTATCTCTCTGAGTCAGTCTGTCCGACAGCAGCCCACACAGCACACTTATGCTAAACAGCAAAGCATCCTGGGAATTGGAGTGACAGCTCATTTTCCTCCTGCAATTTTATATGAAAGGTGCACCAGAGACCTGCACCCCTCCTTCTATCCATCCATCCATCCATCTATCTCTCCCTCTTCTCCTCCTCCATCCGTTCTTGTCTTTCTCCCCTCGCACTCTTTCTGGGTGGCGAGGACTCATGGGATGTTGGTGTGGTAGCTGTCAGTGACACTGTGTATGCCTTCTCTCTCCCGCTCGCTATTTCTCTCTCTCCGCGCTGACAGCGGCTTGTTGACAAACGCCAGCAGTCATCTCGGCACCCTGGGAAATCTCTGCTACCATTTTGTCAGCAGAATGACAGAAGCTGTTAATGTCTCAAATTCTCCCCGTGACAGAGAGCCATCTTGTTGACAGTGTTTGACATTCGGCGCTCAATTCATGTCGTCCATTTTAATTTATTATATTTTTTTTCACACCAGATCCAACCCCCCCTTTCCACTTTCCCTCTCTCTCACACACACACACACACACACACACACACATGGATCCCATGGCTCCTCGGCGGAAAAATTAACAGTTACTCGATTTGTCTGAATGTAGCTGTGGAGCTGCTAATGATTTTTGTCCGGTAATGAGAATTGTGTCAGCGCCCTGTTAAAAATGAAATAAATCCTTCGCTCCGTATGAATCCACCGGCATATCTCCTGCCAGCCGCGATCGATGCAATTTACAAATTAGAGTCGGGGAGAAAAAAATCGTTTATTCCCTCTCTGGGGTGTTTAAGGCAAACATGCCAAAGACAGGAAGTTTCAAAGTAAGAGCAAAATGAAACAATGCGCAAAACACGGCGGTGTGTCAAACATACAAACCATACAGGACTACTTCTGGATAAAATGCACAATCGACTGCAAATAAATGTGCATAAGACGCAGTATGTCACAGGCTTTGAAAAGTGGTGTAAACAATATTAATATCATAACAGTACTGTAAATGCTGTCAGAAACAGCAAAACTAGATTTTTAACGACTAGAAAATTCATCAGCATTCTGGTCGAGCCTTGTGTTGCTTATAGGTGAAATCTGAACAGAGTCAGACTGAATCTGTGGAAATTTGTTGCATTTTCTGTGCAGATTTGGACAGAAAATCTACATCTGAATGTCGCTTATAACCAAATTAGCCAAAAAATGTAAGAAACAAGAGGTGGGGGATATATAACGATGGGCGGGCCAATTCAGTGGAAAAATGCATGACAGAAAAATTTTTATGGCCTTATTATAATAATTATGTAGACAAGAAGGAACTGATCTTGTACTAACCATCTGGAAAGATACAAATGAATCAAGCAAGTGACTTGAGTGTGAAAGTGCTGATCTTGGATTCCCATCCTCATTTAAGTGCAAAAAAAACTGTTAAGGATAACAAACTGATCTGAGTTCACACCAACCGATCTTTTTAAACAAAAGACGTGTCCATTTAAGACTCGAATCCCTGCAAAGAAAGTCTAAACAAGTTGGAGATGTTAAAATTAACTGAAAAATGACTTGAAAGGGTCAAAGGTCACTGAATAATAGCCAGACTGTGAATATACATGTTGGTCTATAGAATTACTGTGTTTTATCCTTTCATGCTTTCATGTATCTTGGTATTTGTTTACATAGGCTACTCTAAGTTACTTGACAGAATAGTACTTTTGTTAAAACCCTGCCAAAACAAATGCAAACAAAATATTGAGAAAGTGAGTCATGAAACTACAAAATCAATATCTGAGCTTAACCACTTCTTTATGTTCCCGCCAGTGTAGCCTACTAACGGAAATTCCCCCAAAACGAAGTTTAGAATACAGATTTATCCTATATAAACAATTACCTTCGGTTCCCAAGAGCCTGCAGAAAGCTTTTAAAATGTTATAATATTCTCTTCACAGCTTGTATTTGTTATTATGGCCTCGCAGCGGCAGCCGGTAACCGGGCGCGTTAAACTCGTGGAGGCTCGCGGGGGCCGCACGCGCACCTCTTTCAAGCGCGCGAGAGAGGTTCTGCAGGTGCGAGCGCGAGCAGAAGGATGAGATTAAAGTGTCTCCCTCCACCTGTCTCCCTCTCTTTCACCTCCATCTCTCCGTTTGACGGGGTGAGGAGTGTGAGGCAGATTTGTACCGACAGCACCGCGCGCATTCTCCAGTCAAACGGCATAAAAGGCGCGCGGCTGATCAAAGCGCGCGCTGCGGCGCCCGTCTCGCGGGTTCACGACGTTTGAAGGTTAAAACAAAAAACCGACACGCAACCGCTATTTACATTTTACTCCGTTTTGCATCTGGATAAAAACATTTTTTTCTCTCCATCTCACTCCTGTTCAAAATCTCTGAAGCGCTCCAAAAAACTTTTCTGCACAAATAACAACATTAATACGCAAATATAGAAGTAGGCTAGAGGCGTGACGCTTGTTTGGAAAAATATTGGAATTAATTCGTTTAAAAATAATTTAATGAAGCCGACGTTTTACGGAATGCGAAATGATGGCAAACGAGCAATTTGAGGGAAAACAACTTGCGTCGTGAAGGGGGGCGGGATGAAACGGAACCGCGCGGCGCGGTTGTGAGGAAGGTGGGGGGGTTCAGATGGGATCCTGGCGCCGTTGCGGTTCAGTCCAACGGCGATATTTGTAGTTCATCTTCTGAGGAGTTGAAACGCTCCTATTTACACACCAAGGGATTCACGGCGGAGTAGGATGATCCTCTGGGTGCTTATGAATACAATTACACACTCGGTAAACAGCGCTCCACTTATGAATGTGCGCAAAACTTGCGCTGCACGTGACGTAACGCTGCACCAATATGAGGCAATCAGTCTTTAGAGCGCCTTTTATTCGGCTTATGACTGAGGGCTGTGTTATTATCTCTAGAATATAAGTTTCATTACAATAACATTTCAAATAAAAAATACTAGATATTATTTTATATTCATACAGAAAAAAGCGCCTCAAAAACAGAACTAAAAATAGGAACTACAGAGCTGTTTAGCATCATGTAAAATTCGTATAATATGTATATAGCTATATTGCAAGGGTATAATTAAAAAAACTAATTGTACTGAAAAAGACTTTAGGGAGAAGGTGTGCCAGTTTGTGTCCCAAAAATGTGAAATGTGATACACACATATACATATAAACATTGTTGGGAATGTTACTTTGGAAATGTAATAGGTTCAGATTACAAGTTACCCTATCTAAAAATAAGTAGTATAACTATTTCAATTAGGCCTACTTTATTAAAGTAGTTTAACTGCTTATATTCAATTACTTTTCTACATTTCTGATGTTTTCAAGTGTTAATCATTTTCAAACATGTAAACCAGGCAGAGTTAACTTTACAGTACTACTCAACATTGATTACTGTCAGACATTCAAAATCCTCCATCACTTGAATTAAGATTATAATTTAATTTTAAAGCACAGCCCACAAAATCAGACTCACTTTGAGATCATTCTGAGGTTAAATACAGATTTAAAACCATAACAAGAAATAGTTTAGTAGCTACGATGCTGTTTTTGAAATCAAATCTTTGCATAGCTATGACAGGAAACACTGGCATCTAACAGTGGCTTGGAAAAAAACAAATAAAGTATATACATAAACCCAAACAGGAAATAAAATGGATAATAGGACACAATAATATGTCCTATTCTGTGTACTAAACTCCTGAAACATTGGTGTCTCATATTTTAGAGCAGTCATAATTTATGAAAGAAATCAATTAAATCTGTATGTGGGTGTGTGTGAAACAGCATTCAGATGTAATCCCCTTTGAAATCATTAACATTTTCATAAATAACTGTAATTTAATTACACATTTTTTTCTCAGTAACTGTAACTGATTACAATTAATTATGTAATTTAGTTACATGTAGCTAGTTACTTCCCAACACTGTATTTAAAGTTTACAATATTTACACTGACTTTGAAAAATCATTTATTCAAAATGGAAAAAGCTCCCGTTTTGTGCAAATATACCATACATTTTTACCAAGAAGCTAAGTGAAAACAATGTATGACAAAAAGCATTTCAAAGAACTTATGAAAAACGTAAGCATAACTGGCGATTTCAAAAAATGTTTATTTGTACAAACTGCTAGAAAACGGAGAAAGCGAACACAGTTCTCCAGAGGTTCACCTGCTTGAATCTGAGGCACACATGTGCTTAAGTGTATAACCTTTGTCTTTATGGTTAATACAGAATCAGTCCTTCTTATGATACTGTCCTTAAGAGCTAAACAGCATAAACTGTCAATGGATCAGCTAATGTTGCCATATGAAACTACCAGCGAGAAGAGATCACACTTCATGGATAAAATAAAGCATTATCTGGAGATCAGAATGTTTAGAATTAGGACAAAAATATCTAGAATTATTGATTTCAAAATCAAATGTGAATTGTACACCCCCCCATCCCCCGTAACATCACAATCTAACTGGCCTGTTTTAAGTGCTATATTTAGCATTTAGAAATAGCAAATTTTTAACTTGTAGAGCATTTTCGGATTTCTTCCTTAACATCTTCTCAAGTAAAGCAATGTTAACATTTACATCCATGTCACAGGCATAGTTTCAAATCAAGAACCTCCAGATAACGTTCATGAACATTTCAAGGCATTGCGGCACGTTAGTATTTACAGAATCTATTTGTGTGCATTTGCAGTGTATTATTGTATGTGGAAGTACATAGATTACTGAGGATAAGCTTCGACCACCATAGCATGACCCTGCAACACACATACAAGAGACTGTTATGAGGATAATTTCATGTGTAATTTCAAATGCTTTGATGGTTTTGTAGTGTCACAAACCTGTCCTCCAGCGGCACACGCAGCCACCAAGCCGTACTGACCACCCTCCTTCTGCAGTCTGTGAGCGACGGTGGTCACCAGTCTACAGCCGGTGGCCGCAAACGGATGTCCAAGAGACAGAGAACCTCCCCATGTGTTAAACTTCTCCATCGGAGGGGCACCAACCTGAGAAAACGGAGAACTAATGTACATGAGTTTTAATTATCGTCAATATCATCGTCATTACTGTGGCTCATCAACAGAGGGAAGCAAGATTTCCAACCAATTATTTCACAGCCTTACATCTTGAAAAAAAATTCTGCTCATTTCCAAAAATGCCAAATAATTTGCATTCATTTTTCAAAAATATCAATAAAATCATCATGTAGTTTTTTCACAAAATAAGAAATAAAGATTTTTCAAATTGTATATGTATCAGCTTTAATGCACTTATCAAAATAGCAAAAGTAGTCAAATGCCAAGTTTTCAAAATTCTTAAATTCAAAATTCAGTTGAACGTTTTCAATTTAAAAGTATTCGAATCTGCAAAGAAGTGGAAAGATATGTTCAAATACTCAATTTAATGTCAAATAACTTTACATAAACACAAGTTTATATTTCTTTAAATGTTATTTTCTGTCGCTGTTTGGATGTAGTAAAACACCCACAGATATAGCAGAAAACATCAGGGTCATGTTTGTATATTCTTCTGTCACTGGCCATAATTATATCCTTGAAATCAGGATTAGGCATAAAATAATGTTTTCAAAATCATTTATAAACCTGAAAATGGGCTGAGAATTAAACAATGTAGTTGTAACCTGGTTCAGAGGAAGACAGGAATCTTTGTGGTAGTTTTTTCTGCTGATTAAGGGATAATACAAGACTTCACCTTACAAATGGTTGACGAAAGCAAAAATGCTATGAAATGCATCATATTTTATGAGAAAGTGTGACAAGCTCGAGCAAAACATGCACTATTTTTTGGAATCAGAACCCACAAATTGAGTAAGAAACAATTATTGGATTTCATTCAGCAAATATGACACAGGGCTGTGTTTTTTTGAGTCACCTTTAGCGACAATAAGTCAATGCTTTAGAAATGGTGTGTTTTGCATGGCAAATGCAACTCATATTTTCTTCATTAAAAACCTAGTTTTTATAATTATGCTTTTAGTTGATGATTTCTTATCCAGTGGGACATCTAGTATATTTATTACCGCCTTAAATCGCCTTGGAGTATCCTGGGGTTTAGTGTTTTGCTCAAGGGCGATATGGTGATAGTTCATGAATCCAGACCTCCTGATTTTGAACGCACAACCTTTGGGTTAATCTTTAAGTTCTATTTCACACCCACACCTACCTTAGTTTTTCTGCCCATATATGTTTGGGCGAACCAATCAGATTCCATTGCCTTCAGGTTTGCCATGATCTGACCCTGTACAAAATAAATAAAGGAGACAACTAAAGTCTTTGCATACGTAATCACTCCAAAATGTAGTAAGTGCTCTGCATAGGATTTTTAATGCAGAATCAGTGGAAACTGGAAGGTGATGCTTACAGCAAAAGCTTCATGGAACTCAAACACATCAATGTCGTTCAAGGTCAGACCGCTCTTCTCCAGGACCTTTGGAGTGGCATAGGTCGGCCTGAGAGGGAAAAAAACAACCCAGACATGAGTGTATGTAGAGAAGGAGAGAGAGAGAGGAAAAAAATGCATGTATTTAAATGCATGCATTTAAATCTCACTTAATATTAGATATTGAACGATGATGACACAGATTATTATGTCTGATTGTTGATTTGGAAAACTAAATATATTTCTGCTTTTTGACACCATAATAATCAGCATTAAAATTAGAACAGCATTTGAATATTTGAAAAATGACTACCACTCAATAGTTTGGGGTCAGTAGAAAGAGGTTTTTTTGAAAGAAATTAATACTTTTAATTAGCTAGGATGTGCTTAAATTGATCAAAAGTGATATTACATAAGATTTCTATTTCAAGTAAATGCTGTTCTTTTGAACTTTCTATTCACCAAAGAATCCTGAAAAAAACGATCATGGTTTCTACAAAAACATTTAAACATGAGCAGCAAATCAGCATATTAGAATGATTTCTGAAGGATCATGTGACACTGAAGACTGGAGTAATGATGCTGAAAATTCAGCTTTGATCACAAAAATAAATTACATTTGAAAACATATTACATTAGAAAAAAACCTATTTTATTTGTAATAATTATTTATTTATTTATTTTACAATATTACTGTTTTATTGTATTTTGGGTCAAATTAATGCAGCCTTGGTGAGCATAAGAGGCTTCTTTCAAAAAGATTTAAAAACTTTACTCACTTCTTTGTATTAAGAATGACAACTACAGAACAATGTATATCTTTATATCAAAGGAGATAAAGAATGATGAAGCAAATAAAAAGAGAACAGAGTCTCATTTTTCTACCGCCTATATGAACGTGAGTCACAAACTCACACGCCACAACACAACCAAACCAAACCACAGCAATAACAAAACCCACAGCACACAACCTCACAGGCCTGAAAGAGAAAGACAGAGGAAAGAAAAGAAGAAAAGAGGCAGGAACTCACCCGAGAAGGAGCTGGTCTTTTGGGTCTTGAGACACGTACACAAAATCTCTGAAGGTAAAAACACACAGACATAATATCAACATCAGCATCAGCAGCATGAGCCGCTGTGTGCTAGAAATGATGCCTGTCTGCTGTAATGAGACACTACTATAAACACTGATTATTACACATGACACCTACAGCTTCGGGAAAATGAGCTTGATTAACTGGAAAATGGAAACACTTGACTATAATTTATTTAATAAATACATTTACTGACATGTAAATTGCATCTTTTTTCAATGTTGAAATACTTTACCCTTGACCAATATAATGTGCACCAACAGTTTTGTGGTAAACACTGATGTTATTGAAAAATTCTGGTTTTCAGATAGTATTTCTGGGCCATTTTTGCAGCATAAATTCAATAAACACACTTGATTCATGGGAAAATTTGGACAGATCAGCTAAATTGTTTATGAAAACACAGGTGATGTTGTCAGTGAGATGCTGCTGGTGGTAGTTTTTAATGTAAGGCATTATTTTTGTTTTGTACCTGAGATACGCTTTAGGCTTGTAACCCATAGCAAGAGCTTTCTCCTCTGACATGATCAAAACTGCAGACGCTCCGTCAGTCTGAGTGAACAAACACACACACACACACACACACACAAAGGGAAACAGCTCATGACAAATCTGACAGATATTCCTTAAATTAAAGGGCTGGTAAAAGCAAATTGGATTAAACCAGAAACTCAGGTAAAGTGACCAGGAAGGAGGAGTTTGCGGCCGTCACTGTGCCGTGAGGCTTGATGAAGGCGGGTTTCAGTTTGGCCATCTGTTCCATGGTGGAAGGACGGATCCCGTTGTCTTTAGACACAATATCCTTCCCTGTGACAAACACGTCATCACAACATTTAAACAACAATCTGAACTGCTCAAAAATCAAACTTATACTGTTGCTTTGTCCAAACACATCTGGTAGTGAAAGCACCCTTAAAAGCATTAATAAAAGTCTTATTTCAGTGCAATAAGCAAATGATTTGGACATTCATGATTTACCTGCAAGCTGAATGAATAAAAATAAGTAACAACTATGGAAGCTTGTTTCCAACATGGAATAATAAAAAAAAGGTAATAGCGACTATCTCTCACAATTTGGAATTTCTTTTCGTGCAATTCTGACTATGAGATATAAACTCACAATTACCTTGTTTATTTTTTATTGAAACTGAATTATGCAATGTAAAATCTGAATTGCAAGAAAGAAAGTCAAAACTCCCACAAAAAAAGGCAAAAAAAGTCTGAATTGCAAGATATAATCTCAGATTTGTGAGAAATAAAAATCACTATTTTGAGCAAAAGTGTCAGAATTTTCGAGATATAAACTTGCAATTCTGAGAAGAATGGTCCCAACTGTAAGATATAAACTGGGAGGAGAAAAAAAAAGTAAATTAAGAATTGTCAGAATTGCAAGAAGAGAGTCAAAACCTCTTTCTGGCAGAGGCAGAAATGCTTTGGCAAGTGCTGCTTAATTGTGTTAATTGTTCACCTGGCACTTTGAAGCTGATGACGTCACTGAGCAGCCCACT
This sequence comes from Tor tambroides, assembly GCA_021397915.2. Taxonomy (NCBI): domain Eukaryota; kingdom Metazoa; phylum Chordata; class Actinopteri; order Cypriniformes; family Cyprinidae; genus Tor; species Tor tambroides. The sequence continues at coordinate 4,940 of JAFVLL020015947.1, read as the reverse complement.
GTCTTGAGCTTTCTTTGCGAGCGTGTGAGATCGCAGTGCAAATTCATCCTGCTCTAAACGTGACACACCGAATGCAGCCGCCAGACGGTCCGCAGAGTGTCCCATTGTCTCGGCTGTGGAAAACTCGGCCACAGCTGGCAGCTAAACACACACAGAGAGAGACATTTAAATGCTTTTAAGGAAGGGAACCCAATTCCATATGGACTGTATTTAGACAAACTAAATAGTGAAATATAGATGTTCCAGTGATATATTACATTTTATTAAACAGATAGCTCTGGCTATAATGTCTGAACAGACATGTGATATACTTGACAGCATCATTAAGAATGGGTTGAGAATTACAAACAATCAGTAATGCTGTGACATGTATGTCAATTTTTCCAGCAAATGTGTTTATGGATTTACAGCTGTCTTTATAGCCATTTATAGCTGTATAAAATTTATAGTTATTTCCTGTATAATTTCCAGATATTTTTTCTAATAACATACACAAACACACACATCATTTTCTAGTAAGTGCTTATGAATTTCTAACTATCTTTATAGCTATTAGATAGAAGTTTCCTGTATAATTTCCAGCTATTTTTGCTAATTATCTTTGTATGTATGTGTATATATATACATATATATATATATATATATATATATATATATACACACACACACACACACACAAACAAATCTTATTTTGAACAAAATTATTAATAAAATAAGTATAATAATAATACAAATACTAACAACATTATATATATATAAAATATTATATAATACATATGAAAGTAGAATTTTTTTCTATTGTTATGGAAAATTTGCACAACAAAATGCAAAACTGATATGCTATTATTGCATACCTCAGCAGTTACTAGGGTGTTCTCCATGTCTCTATGATATTCTGGTTTCTAGATATGATGTGGATCCCTTTGCACAAAACTTGTTTAATAATATGTCATTTGGAATGAGAAATGTACTATATGTAAATTGTTTTCTGAGATTTGGGAAATGCACCTAGAAAGTCAAACTGAGGTGAGCTGGGGGCAATATGTGAAGTGTATTATGGGTAATGTAGTACCTCAGGTGAAAGGTGAGCGAGGCGTATTGAGCCCAGCAGAGAGAGCCGAGCCCCGAGGGTCTTTGCTTTGTTAAGTGACAGCATTGTCTTCCTCATCTTGCGGCTGTGACGAATGGGAACATCAGACATAAACTCAACCCCACCGGCAACTACAGCATCACACTGACCGGCAGCAATCAAGCCGACAGCTAGAAAACAAATGAACAATCAATAGTTCAGTCCATTAGCTATCTTCTGTTCAGTGCCTTCTGCTAAAGAATGTTACCGTTTAATTCAATTGCAATCTGTTAATGTGCACTAAAGGAAATTGATTTGCTGTACAGAATATTGTGTTTGCATATATATATATATATATATATAAAAATATATGTGATGTATTCAATAACCGCCATCATCACAAAATGTGTGTTCAGTACCTGTGGTCATTGCTTGGTTGGAGGAAATGCATGCCATAGTCACTGTGTGAGCAGGAATCTTATCTGAGAATCCAGCACCAAGTGCAGCCTACAAGAAAACATTAAAAAGAATGATTTCCAAATTAACATCCTAACTAATTTTATAACCAAAAACCACGTGGCAAATGCAATTTGTTTCTAAGAAACGATCTTTCGCTAATGATGGGACCAGTTACTACAGTTAACTGAACTAAAATAATAAAAAAAGCATTTCAGATTCATTTCAGATCAAATAAACATTAACTAAAATGAAATAAAATATATAAAACATATATTTTTAGTTAGTTAAGGCATCAATTCTTTTGTCATCTAATTTTAATTTGATATACTGAAATAACTCAAATTAAAATAAAAATGTATAAAAACTAGACATTTTTAAAAAAAAAAAAAAAAAAAGATAAAAACACAAAAATACTAAACTTTTAAATAAAATTAAAATGAAAAAGGCAAAATATAAAAATAAGAACCAATTCAAAATATTTATAGAAACTACAAAATTTTGTCACAAATATAAAATTGCACAGGAAAAATAAAATTTTAAAAATATATTTATAAAAAGGAAATATATATTTATCTTATATGAAATAATGCACATAATTTATAGTTTGATTTCAATGTGATTTAAATGTTTCAATGTCGAGTCTGATGTGAACTGATTTGAATATACATTGTACAAAGTACAATGCATAATAATTTTTGTGACCACAAAAAGATAATTACCACTAAAAAAAAACAAAACAAAAAAAACACAGGAACAATAACGCTATTTACTTTTACTTACTTTTAACTATTTTAGCTTTTTAACTATTTTAATTACTTTTTAATTTTTTTTAATTACCTTCTAATTACACTTTGAATATATGTTGTGAATGAGTTGCTTTATGTTTTGATGCCAGTATGTGCCGACATCATCCACACATTAAGTTCATGATGGAAAAATAAAGCCCTTGCGTTAAATTGAACTGATAGACAGGTGTGGGAAAAGGTTATTTCAGCATCCTGCTGTACCCAATTTACAAAAAACCACTGTCACTGCAGTAATGCTCTGTGGTCAAATGAAATCTCTATGCAGATGCCTGACCTCTCATTGGTCAGCATGTTCCTCAGCAGCCAATCATTATACACAGATCTGACAATCTAAAAATAGCTTCAACATCCAAATTCTATTTTAGAAATCATCACAGACTAGAGGACAGACTGACCTCTCTGGCCACATTACTGGTCTTCACTTCCTGAATAACAGTTCCATAGACAATATGATCAACAGCATCTTTAGGGAGACCGGTTCTGTTCAGCAGACCTCTGATAAAAACACAGACAGACAGTTAGTCCTGAACATTACAGTGACATGTGAATCTTTACACGTGTGTGTGTGTGTGTGTGTGTGTGTGTGGGGTGACTTACTGTAATGCAGCTCTGGCCAGATCATGGGGCATCTGATCAGCGTATCTAATAACAAAGACAGAGAGAGCACAGACACAAAGAAAGACTTCTTTAGTTTTCTGAAAGGCAGCATTGCATTTTTATTCCTAAAACATTCTGGTTAGAGTTTATCCTAAATCTGCAATTAATTCAGCAAAGAGCTTTCATTTGTAGATAATTTCAGCGTAATGCGTGCCATGGTGTTTTGCCTTAAAAGAGTTAAAGTTACAGTTAACCTTAAATATGAAAATTTCCTGTTGCCTTAAATGTTTTGAGAGTAAGTTTTCAGCATATCTGCATTTTAGGGTGACCTATACCTTTAATCTCCTTTCTGCAACCTACAACCTATTGTGTTATTTAAACAATTGCTTTTATTTCAATTCACAAAGTCTGATGTGAATTTCACATAAGCAATGTGTGCAACTTGTCAGACCAAGTCTTTGACTTCATGCTCATCTGAATCCAAATTCATTCTAACTTACGTGGTGCCAGACTGGAGGAAAGGAGTTCGGACGCCATCAACCAGGACGATGTTCTTCACTCCTGGTTTGGCCAAAGTCTTCTTGCTCTTTGCTGTGTGATTACAAAACACAACAGAAAGGAAAGGATCAACAAACATTATTTAAAATTGTATTATGAAAATGGAATGTGCATTTTGCTTTTTTACTCTAAATCACCATTAAATGTGTTTATTTATTTCATTTAGTATAAGGACCTTTGCAGAATATAACAAAATGGATCATAACTGGACTGATTACTGGTAAGTATTTCACCAGAAACATTACCTTGAGCTCGCAGATGAACAGATGTGCTGAGAGAACGAGCAGCTAAAGAGAAAGAAAATACAATAATGACAATAAATGTTCAGTAATCTGCATAACGTGAAGTATTCTTTAGCTCTGCTGAGATCCAGGACACCTTACCGAACTGAGCAGCCTGCACAGATGTCAATGGGCTGCTCCTCAGTGAAGTCAACAACATAGACGCCATCTTTGATGATTTGGAAGACTTGAACCAAAAGTATGAAAGATTATTCGAAACTATCAATCATTTCTGTCTAACAAAGCAAGTGCACTCATAATCTGGATGAAAATACACATGAATAAAGTTTAATTGTGTTAGTTCAAATTCATAAGATACATAAAGATCAATGGAAATAAAACTTGGCAGAAATGAGTTAAGCATAACAAAGGACTGTTTTATTGTCCTGCTGAATGTACTGTTATTACACAGTGATGTAAGTGTTGATGTAAGTGTATAATAAAATAGATTTATATTCGACTCTGATCTGGAGTGTATGAGACATTTAATATCATGTACAGTGGCCTTCAAAAGTGTTAAACATTAAGTAACAAAATATTTTAAAAAATGCTTTCTCTTCACTAGCTTCACTCTTCTTCATTATTTTTCTTCATTATTCAATATATCTGAATCAGCTAGTGTTTTGGAGATTTTTAGTGGATTTATGAAGGTGTCCTAGCATTGGAAGCACAGGTGTATATCATCACATTAACTATCAACATCCTCCACTAACCACAAACAGTCAACCAACACTGATTTTCTTCATGTTTAAAATGATATCTACTGTTGTATCATTAAAACCCCATCTTTCTTTAAAATAATTACACTTGCTTTGATATTTTGCATCAATGGAATGACATTCACACATTTTATAGGTGGTAAAGTTTACAAATGCTCTTTAAGTTGCTATCCATTTTTGACATTAATATGTTACGTATGTGATAGTAATGATAATACAGTAACATAGTTACGTCTGATACTGATCTGGTGTGTGTGTGTGTGTGTGTGTGTGTGTGTACCTGTTTTTTCTATCCTGGTGGGGACTTAAACCTGAATACACACAGACTCATGGGGACTTGTGTCACGGTGGGAACCTAAATTGAGGTCCCCACGGGTAAACAAGCTAATAAATCACACAGAATGAAGTTTTTTGAAAATCTAAAAATGCAGAAAGTTTCCTGTAAGGGGTA
>JAFVLL020015945.1:0-88422 GCA_021397915.2 Tor tambroides | reverse complement strand
AGATAGATAGATAGATAGATAGATAGATAGATAGATAGATAGATAGATAGATTTATTTTATCATTAGCTTCATAAAACACCATTTTGTTTCTCTCATGGAAAGATGGAGTCCATGAAAGAGGTTGTTCTGTGGACATAAGAGCTACCAGCTTCAAGTTCAAGGTCTCCTGCGTCCCGTGGCCAGTAGGGGGCAACAGATTACATTAGCATGAAAGAGTAGGGTAGGTCAATATGAGTGAACACTGTAGATTTGAGGGGGTGCAGATTACTTGAGAAATTTGGCAATGAGGACTCAGCGAAACATAAGAGCAGAACTGCACGCTTATTTCGTGCTTTTCAGAAGCGTGGGAATAGCGAGGCCGTCGGAGAGAAACTAGAGGACTATGAGGACGAGAAACCGAGAACCAAGACACTAGACAAAGGAGAGCTCCATTTCCATAAAAACACTCCATAACGGAGCAAACAAAGCACAACAACTGTTTTGACACTTACATTGCTGTATGGTTATTGCCATATAAACAGGAGAGACTGGACCGAAACCGACTCTGCGTGGATCAGTTGTGGGAAAAAAAAGCTGGAGTGGTTGAATTTCACTGATTTACTTGTGTGAAAATGGGGTGAGTTCACTCTCCTTTTACTACAAATGTCAGAAAAGCGACGACGATTGGTTTTGAACAGCGCTTATAACCTCTTTTTGAGCATGTAGAGCTAACACTTGCTAGTGTGCGATAGTTGTAGATTCAGTGTAACTTTAGTTTGGATCAGTATTTTTGGACGGCGTAAGTTTGGGAAAGGCAGACGCGAGCTCACATTCCAGCTGTGTTTCAAAATCTGCTGCGCTGTCTAATTAGACAACATATTTAGTCATCATTGTCCGTTCCGAGTCAGCTGAAATTGACCAAAGTCATGACCAAAAATGCTCGTGCCTGCACTTTGCAAAATTCTGTCTACTAGTGAGGCGTCTCACTGGATTTTAAGTCAATCTGTCCCTCAGTTCTGATTTTTCAATATTCCCATCAAAATGATTGTAAAATATTTAGTTTTGTCTAGTCTTTGGTGTTTTTTGTTGTTGTAAAATAATGCATTATTAATGCTTTCTGTAATTAAATAGATGCATGTCATATTGTAAATGTTACCATCTCAGATTTTACAGTTTGCTTATTATAATTTATACGCTGTGCATTCGTTCAAATTCAGCTGTGGATCGCCACAATCACCTTTACTCTGTTCAGCATTCATGTTTGTTACTGAGAAGAATAACCTTGAAAGACTGAAACAGCTTATGCGTTACTTTCCATGAATAAGGTACAAAACAAAACAAACAACAAAAAAACGTAAAAATTATGTTTTCAAAAAAAAAAAAAAGGTTAGTGAAAGGAGGTGTTCAGAAAATGTTGATGGTCAACCAGTCACAAAAGTTGTACGTAAACTGCTGTAAGCGGAAATGAAATGAAATTTAGTTAGTGCTGTCAAACGATTAATCGCATCCAAAATAAACATTTTTTTTTTACATAATATGTGTGTGTACTGTGTATATTTATTATGTATATATAAATACACACACACATGCATGTATATATTTTAGAAAAATGTTACGTTTATATATTAAATATATTTATGATATAAATTATATAAATATAAATTTAAACATGTAAATACATGTAAATATTTTCAAAATATATGCTGTATGTGTGTGTATTTATATATACATAATAAATATACACAATACACACGCATATTATGTAAACAAAAACTTTTATTTTAAATGCGATTAATCGTTTGACAGCACTAAATTTTACCCTATCTTTTTAAAATGCATTTTGATGATTGTGAATAATTTGTATACGGTTCCATTTTCTACTTTTTTTTTTTTGCCAGACTTCTCCAGAGTGCTAGAGCCGTGACATCAATTCGCCGCTGGTTCCCTTGAGTTTTTGTTGTATGGGTTTTTATAATGGGGTTTTTCAACATGTAGCCTAAGTCAATACGGAAGAAATTATATTTCACTACTTTTATTTTCTCTTTATTTTCTGCGCGCTTTGAATTTTTTGTAGTCCTGTTACAAAAATGTGGTAAACTGTAGCAATAAACATTAAATAAATGCTAAAATTAAATAGAAAATATCTATGCAATTAAAAAAAAAAAAAAAACTATGGCAGAATGGATAACAGGGTTGCAAATTTAGCCTAAATTAAGCTTGTCACGCAGTAGGAGCTACTTTATTTGGGACAAAATATTGATTTTTGATTGATTGAAATGTATATTTCTCATATATTAAATTTTTTTGGATTGATAATTGTTTTTTCTCATATAGAAAACACAATTTAGGTGAAGATTTGTGTGAAAACTGAAATTGTTTACTTGTCTTTCCCAACATCTTGTAGTAAAAGTCTTATTTGACCTCATATTGCATTTAGATAAAGATGCTATGATATATAAAGAACTCATAGGTCATCTAGCCATGATTTTATGCATTCGTTTCATGGAAGTAAACTGTTTAAACATGCATGTTTGATGGTGCATGGTAGGCTGTCTTTGTTGGCATGGATTCAAATCCTCTTCTGTGCAGGTGAGAAAAATGAACTGAGATGGGCCGCTCTCAGATGGGCTCGAATGGCACTCTGTAAATACATTTGGTGCTATTGGAGATTTCCTGGTAATTGGGTCAGAGATCACATAAATCAGATGTGAAATTTTAGAACAGCATGCTATTACCCAGCAGGTGACTTCTCCTTGGCAGAAAGACTTGTCTCTTTTCCGTTTTGTTTATCATGTGGTCTGCGGTTCCTACTTTCAGTATTTGCAGGATTTGATCGCGTCTTTCATCTAAGAGGCATAAAAAAAAATGCAATGGGGTCTTGGGAACTATCCAGGAGGCTCAGTCTCTGAACGAAGACATTGGCTGCGGTGTGAAATTACTGTAGAAGCTGGAGTGGATACCTTTTTATATAGTTAACATACTGTGCAACAGAAGTGCTTGATAAACAGTTTCTGCATGGAGCACCTGCATCGCCTTTCACGGAAGTGTTCTGTCCTAGATAACCTTCCCAGAATGCCAGAATGATTAAGCATTACCAAAATGTCACTTTGGCCTCTGGAGGTTTAATTCAGGAAAGATTGATGGACCCAGAGTTTGCTATGGAGCCACAACACTGATGACACAGGTGTGACCTTCAGCGGTGTGTGGACAGGGCTGATATGAATCTGGACTGATGGCTAGAATTCAGTGAGAGATTACTCCTTGACTTGCCATTAGCATCATACCATTTCTTTCTGGCTGGCAGGGAGTGGATCAAGAGAACACCGACATACTAGAGATTATGCTACACTTGAGAGCACTATGAATCTAGTGATTTTAAAGGGATAGTTGACTTTCTTTTTTCAGCAGAACACAAAAAAAGAGTTTTTTTGAGAAATGTCTCAGTTAGGGGTGTGCAATATATATCGTCTGCGATAATATCGTAATTGTTGTTTTAACGATGTGAGATTTGACATTATCGAGTATTTTGCAAAAACCATTCAAAACACCCCTACAGAGTGCATGCATACATTATGTGAAGTCTAGACTAGTGCGTGTGCGCATTTAGAGTGCGTTCTTTCACTGCATGATTCAGTCTAATAAAATGCATTTAGAATGATCACAAATTCAAGACATGGGGGCAGAAAATGTATATATTTATACCATGATTACTAAAAATTACTAAAAATTAAATTGCTGCAGATGCATCTACTCATGTGCCTCGCTCGAGAGTCACTTCGTGTTTGCTAGCAGCGTTGAACAGTCTGGAGTCTGAGTCATTCTCACAGGTCAGAAATATATCTTTGATTAATCCATCCGTAATCATCTCATGTTGATTTGGTGATGAGAGGATGAGGTGATGTGTCAGATAGTCCAGGCCGGGCCTTTCTCAGCCTGTTAGCACAGCCATGCCCCTCCATAATCAGATCTGGCTCTGATGTCCCACCCTTGAGCTTGCATTTGGTGCTTCTCACTCCCATCACAAGAGCTGCAGTTTCTGTGATCACACCTCTGATATTATATCGACCTACCTCAGCCCATGAATAATGTGTCTATATATATATATATTTTTTTTTTTTCTTGGAAGGGAGCAGCCACTATTCAGCTTGAAGGCACACGTCTTCCAAATTGACCCGGCCACTAAACGAAATTGGATTCCGGCCAGCAAACACGCTGTCACCGTCTCCTTTTTCTATGATGCCAGCAGGAGCGTGTATCGTATTATCAGCGTAGGGGGCACTAAGGTGAGAGACCTCATCTATGGGTCATCTGACTCAGTGTTTTATTAATCAAAAGATGATCTTGTTGTTGTTATTAAAAGGTGGTATTTTTGTGTTTTGCTCTAATAAAGGCGATTATCAACAGCACCATTACACCTAATATGACCTTCACGAAAACGTCACAGAAGTTTGGCCAGTGGGCGGACAGCAGGGCCAACACGGTGTATGGCCTTGGGTTTGCCACAGAGCAGCAGCTTCAGCAGGTAGATGCATGTTGCAGAACGGTTTTATTAAAGGAGTAGTCATTTACTCACCCTCATGTTGTTCCAAACTTCTATGATTTTCTGTCTTCTGTTGTGCACAAAAGATGATGTTTTGAAGAATGTGGGTAGCCAAACAGTTGAAGGTAGCCATGGACTTCCATAGTATGGATGGAGGAAAATACTGTTAAAGGAACACTCCACTTTTTTTTGGAAATAGGCTCATTTTACAGCTCCCCTAGAGTTAAACAGTTGAGTTTTACCGTTTTTGAATCCATTCAGCCGATCTCCGGGTCTGGCGGTAGCACTTTTAGCGTAGCTTAGCATAGATCATTGAATCGGATTAGACCATAAGCATCTGGCTCAAAAATGACCAAAGAGTTTCGATAATTTTCCTATTTAAAACTTGAATCTTCTGTAGTTACATCATGTACCAAGACCGATGGAAAATGAAAAGTTGTGATTTTCTAGTCCGATACGGCTAGGAGCTATACTCTCATTCTGGCGTAATAATCAAGGAACTTTGCTGCCGTACCATGGGTGCAGCAGGCGCAATGATATTACACAGCGCCTGAAAGTAGTTCACAGTTAGGTAACTAGTTATGATATAGCTGGGGACTACTTTCAGGCGCTGCGTAATATCATTGCGCCTGCTGCACCCATCGGCTGAATGGATTCAAAAACGGTAAAACTCAACTGTTTAACTCTAGGGGAGTTGTAAAATGAGCCTATTTCCAAAAAAAGTGGAGTGTTTCTTTAAGGTCGGTGGCTACCGTCATCTGTTTGTTTATCCACATTCTTCTAAATATTTTCTTTTGTGTTCAGAAGAAGAAAGAAATTCGTACAGGTTTGGAACGACATGAGATTGAGTATCCCTTCATGCTTAAAAGGAATGTTGTGGGTTAAATAAATCAAGATAAATTGTAAAAACAAACCAGAAAATGGATTGATATTTGTGTGTTTACACAGGACTTGACGCTTACGTTTTTTACATTGATGAATGTTATAAACAGTATTGTAACTTTTTTATTTTACATTTAAAATTATTTAACTTTTTATTAATTTTTTTAGAATGTTTTTTAAAACAATTTTAAAATTTATTTAAAAATTTAAATTTAAAATTTGCATTTATTTACTTTTACTTTTACTTTAGTATGCTTTCATGAAGCTCAAGCAGTCGAGCAGTAATGCTAGCAATGCCAAGATCATGGGTTTGATTCCCAGCAAAATGACCTAGCTAGAACTGATAAAACACCTTGGCTTTAATGCAGTGTACATTTCTTCAGATGAAAGCGTCTGCCAAATGCATAAATGTAAATGTAAATAACTTCAAAAGCCTTATATGACAAAATACATAAGTTCTATTTTTATTAATTTTGGGTCAGAGCAACTGCCATTAATTTTGGGCCAAACAGACTTGCAAACATCATAATCATAATAAAAAATTTGCGCGCACGTATACACATTCCACAACAACTCAGAGTAGTTTGCAAGCATGTTCTCATCACCCTAAATGAGAAATATTCTAGGTTAAGCAGTATTTATGACAGGTCAAATTTTGAAAATTTGATTTTGATCCATAACTTAATGCAAGAGGTAATGAATATTAATTATGTAATGTTAAGTGATATTTTTAAAGAGGGTTCGTCATGGCTAGCAATGACCTTTTGCCACATATTTATTGTCAGTGTATCATGGCCTTTTGTAACTAATTTGTTAAAAAGATTTGATAAAGTTACTAATATGAAGGTTTTCTCTGTAATTGTCTGTGCAGTTCTCGGAGCAGTTTAAAGAGTTTAAGGAGGCTGCGCGGCTCGTCCGGGATAAATCACAGGAGAAGTTTGAGCTGTTGAGTCCTGGCCTAAACATCTCTTCTCCACAGGTAAACACAGTAACTCATATTTAACTCCAGCTAAACCTTTCGGAAGTGTGACTGAAAGCAACACGCTAGCACAATGCAGTGATCACAATTTAGACATGTAATAACTCATGTCATACTTTCTCAGCTGCTCGATTCAGATAACGTGTGAGAGCATTTCATTCCATCACTATTAACGCACTAACAATAGCACAGAGGATCGACTGGCCTCTAGTGATATGATACCTAGCACATGGCACAGTGTATCAATTTTAATACCAGTCCCACAAGAGAAGTGCTTCACCTTGTTTATTGTTTTTCTGAATTCTTAGGAAGTGTGTGAGTCACAAAGCATGTCCTCGCATGCCAGGAGGTGACACGGAGACACTGCTTGTAGCCTGTGTAGAGTTATGTAACTCCATGCGGTCACCCGGGGAATTCAAAAGCCTTGTTCATTTTACTTTACAGTTGGCTAACCTTTTTTATTCACCATTTGTGACACACTCATCCCTTAATTATCATGCCGGCCTGAGAATATATCAGAGTCTACTTACACATCAGATTAGGACGTTCATTTATATAATGCGTGTTCTTTGATTAAACTGCTCATTCCGGTTCGACTTGTTTGCCATGAACTGCGCAGTAGATTTATTTAGTCAAAATATGTCCAGGTGATATTTCATCCTCATACCAAAAGAAATGAATTAGAAATTGTTACGTTATATATTATGTATTTATGATGATTTAAATGGAATAGAATTGAATTTATACAGTAAAAAAATACTATTACGGTAATGAGAATCACCAATGAGAATAATTGGGGTTTTGAAGAAAAAAATGCCCAGATAAAAATGAGAAAATATGCTTTGTCTTGAAAAATCAAATGAAATAAATAAAAAATTATATTTTGCTTGGAGAGAAAAAAATATTTTATATATGTATATACATACAGTGCCTTACGAAAGTATTCATACCCCTTTTTTCACGTTTTATGTTGCTGCCTTGTGTTAAACTGCTTTAAATTACTTTTTTCACATAAGTCTACACTCCATACACTATAATGTAAAGCAAAAAAAAAAAGAAAAAAGGTTTTTAACATCTTTGCAAATTTATTAAAAATAAAAAACTTAAATGATTCCATTGCATAAGTACTCATAGCCTTATCTGGGACAGTTGGAATTTAGCTCAGGAGCATTCATATTGTTTGTAGGTGTTGCTAGACTTTGAGTGAAGGTAACCTGTGGCAAATTCAATTGAATGGGTATGATTTGGAAAGGCACACACATCTTAATTAAAGGTCCAACAGCTGATAATGCATATCAGAGCAAAAACCAAGCCCTGGGGTCAAAAGAACAGTCTGTAGAGCTCAGAAACAGGTTTGTTTCAAGCCACACATCTGGGGAAGAGTTCAGAAAAAATTCTGCTTCATTGAAGGTTCACAGAAGCATGTAGTCTCTGTTACCCTTAATGGAAGAAATTTGAAACAACCAGGATTCTTCTTAGAGCTGGTCTCTTGGCCAAACTGAGCAATTGATGGAGAAGGGCTTTGGTTAGAGTGGTGACAAAGAACCTGATGGTCACTCTAGTTGAGCTCCATGATCATATGTGGTGATAGGAGAAACCTACATAAGGACAAACATCACTGCAACACTCCACCGATCTGGGCTTTATGTCAGCGTGGCCAAACTCAATCCTCTCCTCAGTGAAGACACATGAAAACACACTTGGAATTTGCAAAAAAGCACCTAAAGGACCCTCAGACTCTGAGAGACAAGATTCTCTGGTCTGATGAACGTCAATTCTAAGCATCATGTTTGAAGGAAACCAGCTCTGTTCATCACCTGCAGAGTACCATCCCAAAAGTAAAGTGTGCTGGTAGCAGCCTCATGCTGTGGGGCTGTTTTTCAGCAGCAGGGACTGAGGGACTCATCAGAGTAGAAGCAAAGCTCAATGCACCAAACTATAGAGATAGCCTTAATGAAAACCCAGTCCAGAGCATTCAGAACCTCAGACTGGGCAGAAGGTTTACCTTCCAACAGGACAGTGACCCTACGCACACAGCAAGAGTAGCTTATAAACAACTCTGTGAATGTCCTTAAGTGGCCCAGCCACAGCCTGAGCTTGAACCCAATCAAATATTTCTGGAGAAACCTGAAAATGTGCGTCTGCCTCCATCCAGCCCGACAGAGCTTGAGAGGTGAAGAGGTGAGAAGAATAGCAGATAATTGCCAAATACTGATGAGCAAAGCTTGTCGCATCAAACAAAAAAGACTTGAGGCTATAAAGGTGCTTCAGCTAAATATTTAGTTAAGGGTATGAATACTAATGCAATGTACGTATTTAAGTTTTTTTTATTTGTAATTAATTTACAAAGTTGTGACAATTCTGTTTTTGCTTTGTCAGTATGGTATATGGAGTGTAGACTGATGTAGAAAAAAAAAATATAGTTAACATAAGGCAGCAACATAAAACGTGAAAAAAATGAAGGGGTATGAATACTTTCGCAAGGCACTCTATATATATATATATATATATATATATATATATATATATATATATATGTGTATATATATATATATATATATATATATATATATATATATATATATATATATTTAATATATTTTAGTTTGCTTCATATTGTGACAGTCCCCAACCTCTTTCTCATTACAGCAAATTAAAAAAAAACATATTATACACTTGTTACAAGAAATACTCAGGACTTTAAGGGCAAAAAATGTCCCCATTGAAACGCATTAAAACTGCAATATTTAATCTCAGCACCATTAAGCAGAATATCATGCATTCTTTGTTCATAGGTTTTGATTGTCAGCAAGGCCTTAAAATTAATTTAAAAAAAAAAAGTGAATTGTACATTTGTGAATTCTATAAATGTTTGTATGTGTTTTTTTCCATTAAAACAACCACAGTGGCATTAAGTTAACAAACTGGCGTTTAAAGGGTTCAAATCCTGAAAATGAATAAATTATGAGCAGAACTGATGTTGGTAAATAGATCTATGTCAGTGAAAATGGAAAAAATATTCATACAGTATATAATATTTTTTGACATGGATATTTTTGTCCTCTAAGGACCTTTGTGTAACTTTAAATTGACACACAAAGGTTAAAGGGATAATTCACTGCTGGCAAGATGGTGTTTTACTGAAAGCTGGCTGTCTAGAAACATGTTGTTTGTTTTTTTACTTCATCTGGCAGATTTTTGCTGACAAATAAACATTGATATCTTGGTGCAGGGAATAAAGAAAAATAACACCAGTTGTTTATTTACTTATACCACCAACATTGTTACAATACAAGGCCGGTTGAATATTGACAAACTTACCCATTAATAGTACGGCAAAATGCTTGATGTGTTGTGAGCCCACATACAGTATTCTGTAGTGGTTTAATGGCCATGACGGGCTTTTCGTCCCATGAGCTCTTTGCGTTCAAACGTGCCTCTCTAGAGCACAGGAAACAGGCCGCTGACTGAGAGCTATTCATTATTTAATCAAACCTGAGTGTTCAGAGTTCAAAACAGCAACAGTGTGTGCTGAATAATGCTGCCCTTATTAATTAATAAAGTGTTTTTGGGGTCTTTTTAGGGGTGATGGGGAAGAATGGAAGTATATAAATAAGTGAAACAGAGATGCGCTTTGATCACTGAATCTATATGTGTGTCTGCTTCTAAGAGCTTTCTGGCCGAGTCCAGTATTCTGTTTATATATTTTAATAGCGAAACATCAGTGAATGTCTCTCGTATGCCAAAGAATGATTTTAGACGGTTCGTTTTGTCGCAGTATTGAACCTATTGCAAGAAAGTGTTATCTACTTGCCTGTGCAACACTGATGTTTTTGGTCAAACTCTTTAAGTGTGAGTGATAACAGTAATTAATGAATGCTTATATCTTCTTTCTTTTCATGTCTCTTCTGTGGTGATGGGAATGTCTCTTTCTCAGCTGTCTCAGGTGAGCTGTCAAACTACCATCTGCGTCTGTTTCCACATACAATGACACACCTGTGTTTCCTGTGCAGCTGACACCATTCGCTATATTGTTACTGAAACCCCTCAGGAAGCCCTGGATATGAAACACTGTCATGCACGATGACATATTCCTGCTTTTGTCCCAGTTTGTACAGGACCCATTTTCCAAGACCTTAGTGGAATCAGAATTGAGAGTGTTGTGGTTTTTGGGGCCATCTGTATGCAAGTGTACTGATAAATTATCAACAAAATTAAAATGACATATCTTTGACACATTTAAGGCAGTCTTTTTTTTTTTCTTGGGAAAATATATAAATATTTATTAAAAAATATATTGATGACAATCATCTTGAACTCAGGGCTGTATTCAGAATTCTGTCCAATCAAATGATGTCTAGAATTATAAAGTCCTTCCCACTCAGGGTTTTTATTGTTTTTGTTAAATGAAGTAAAATAGTAATATTAGAAGAAAAACTAAAACCTTGGCAACTAATATAAAATGTTAAAATATGAAAAGTAATAATACTAAAACTGAAATAAAAATAAAGCTAAATAGTAAGTAAAATTTTATTTATATAGCACTTTTAAAGCTTCAACGCACAAAGTTCTTTACACAATATAAAAACACAATCACATTTATGACATGAAACATTTACGAAGAGCTATACACAATATGTGCTAAATATATTGGGGGGGGGGATCACAAAATATTAAAAGCACATCTATACAAATATGTTTTCAATCGAACTTTAAAAACAGACACACAATCAGATGATCTAATATCCACTGACAAACTATTCCATAGTTTTGGAGCCCTCACTGCAAATGCCCTACCTCCTTTTGTTTTATATCTAGTTCTTGGAACTGCCAGCAATTCATTAAAAGAGGATCTAAGACTTCTCCCTGTTTCGTACAGTTTTAGAAGCTCAGTTAAATACAAAGGTGCCAAGCCGTTTAAAGCTTTATATATCAATAAAATAATCTTGAAATCAATCCTAAATAAACAGGTAACCAATGTAAAGAAGCTAAAACAGGTGTAATATGATGATATAACTTTGTTCGTGTCAATAGTCTAGCTGTAGCATTCTGCACTAATTGTAAACGCGATAAATTACGATGGTTTAAAGAAGAAAACAGGGCATTACAATAGTCAAGACGGGAAGAAATAAAAGCATGAATAAGCTTCTCTGTATCATTCAAATTTAAAAACCGCCTCACCTTAGATATATTTCTTAACTTATAAAAACAAGATTGAACCAACTTCCTGACATGAAATTCAAAGTTTAAATTAGTATCAAAATAAACACCCAAATTTCTTACCACCTGCTTATTATTTGGAAAAACCCTATTTAGAGCAAGCTCAATCTCATTTTTACTTGAGCTCTGACCAATTATCACAACTTCGATCTTTTTAGTATTTAACTGCAGAAAGTTTAAAGCCATCCAATTTTTTTAAAAATCTGTTAAACATGCTTGAAGAACATTAAGACTATTTAGATCCTTAGAACTCAATGATAAGTATAACTGTAAATCATCTGCATAACAGTGAAAATTTATATTATGTTGTCGGATTACCACACCTAATGGAAGCATGTAAATTGAAAACAAAACTGGTCCTAACAGGGATCCCTGCGGAACTCCACATACAACTTCAGAATGTTGGGATACTTCACCTGCAACTGACACTACAGATGTCCTATTTGAAGACACAAACCAGTCCAACGCCATCCCTGAAACCCGACCCATGTTTCCAACGTATTAATTAAAATAGAACAGTCAACTGTATCAAAAGCTGCAGTCAAATCTAATAAAACTAAAACTGAACATTCACCAGCATCCTCTGCCATCAATAAATCATTAGTCACTCGTAATAGGGCCGTTTCAGTGCTATGGTCAGCTCTAAAACCACACTGATATTTCTCAAAAATATTATTCTCATTAACGACCTTCAACAATTGCTTGGCTACTGCCTTTTCTATAATTTTTGAAATAAAAGGTAGTTTAGAGATGGGTCTGTAATTATTTTCAACTGCAGGATCTAGTGAAGGCTTCTTCAAGATCGGTTGGACTGTGGCAATCTTTAGCTCCTCCGGAACACATCCAGAAATAAGAGAACTGTTCACTATAGACTGTACTAGAATAGAAATACTTTAAACAACAAAACTGTTAAAAATGATAAAAGGACATAACAAAACTACAGAAACTTCAACTAAAATAGAAACCAAAATGTATAAATGTAAAAACCTATCAAATATATTTATAAACTATAAAATATAAGAAAATATAAAAAATCTGAAAATATAAAAAGAAAAGCTAATTAAAAATATTAATAAATAATATAATAGTATAAAAATAATGATACTAAATATACTCTGTTCCCACTAATACCTCCTCCATCTAACTATTGGCTATTTAAAAAAAAAAAAAAAAAATATGTCCGACCTGCTCTTAACTTCCTGTTTTGATAAAACTAAAATTAAAATAAAAACTGTAAATATAAAATAAAAGCAAATTCAACATATTTAAAAAATACTAAATAAAATATAAATACTGTAATAGTATATAAATAATAACACTATTCCCACTCCTGTTTCAATAATTACAAAAACTGAAAATATAAAACTAAAAGCTAATCCAAAGTATTAATAATTATTCAAATAGTATTTAAATAATAATATTAAAGTAACACTACTCTCACTCATATCTTCTGCACTAACTAGACAGATTTCATTTACATTTTTTATCTGAAAAATTAAATAATTAAAAATAAGAAAGAAAAAACAAAAGCCATTCGTCATGTCCTGCTCCAACTTCCTGTTTCAGTAGCGCTCATCAAGCATGAGTCTTGAATGATATTTTGGGGAAGACTGAGGTGGTTTAATTTGAGCGCTTTCTAATAGTGTTACTAAAGTCCAGTATCATTTTTCTACAGTTTGACATGGGCTCACGATAAGAGAGGAATATTCTGGAAATCTGTAATCCCTCATTAAAAATGTAGAAATCTGCAAGATGCATTATTGAAGGAATGGAGCTCCCGAGCCACTGACTATGTAGTGGAGATGTCGTGTCTCTGATTCCTCTTGCTCTTCCTTTAAATATATTAAACACACAGAAAGCTCCACCTCAAACTCCCTATGAACCGCTATGGAGAAGGCAAACAAGTCAGCGGCCTGAGCGGTTTGATGAGAAATAGAACGTCTCCCTTTGGGGAATGTCAAGTTTGAGATTGATGAATTATACAAGCTTTTCTGAGAGCAAGTGTGTACCGCTGCACAGAAACACTGTACGTGTTTGAAAATTCAAGGCTGCGCTTGCTGTTATACAGTATAAGCAAAAGAGCCCCGTTCTTTCAGAAGTACTTTTCTGGTTTTCTCAAGTCTCCATGAACAGCAGGTTGAAACAAACTGATGTCCTTTCAAATCTGAATCAAAGAACAACGCCATATGTTGCCTCATGCCCTGCGCAGTCTCAAGTGCAGACTGCTCAAGTTTCTTCATCAACCAGACAGACTAAGACTGTGTTGTTTAAAGAAGTTCTTTTTTAAAAATTCTCATACTGTTGAACCATGGGATGGAAAATGAAAGCTCGCCAGGACTATCTTTCATTAAATGTGGACATTTCATGTCAACACTAAATCAGTGGTGGCATTTAAAGGGGTCATGTGATGCGATTTCAAGTTTTCCTTTCTCTTCGGAGTGTTACAAGCTGTTTGTGCATAGATCCCTAAAGTTGCAAAGACTAAAGTCTCAAACCCAAAGAGATATTCTTTATAAAAGTTAAGACTCTGCCACGCCCCCCTAAAACGCCTCGTTTAAACACGCCCCCACATGTCTACGTCACACTGTGGGAAGATTTGCATAACACCGCCCAAATGTCCATGTCCTGGAAACGCTGTGTGTTTCATTGTGAATATCCGAATAAGAGTATATCATGGTTTCTGCATAAATATTAACCAGCACAACTGTTTTTTTTTGTTTTTTTTGAGCAGCATATTATAATGATTTCTGCAGGTTCATGTGACACTGAAGGCTGGAGTAATGCAGCTTTGCATCACAGGAATAAATTTCATTCTAACATATATTACAATAGAAAACCTGTATTTTAAGTTGTAATAATATTTCACAATATTAGTGTTTTTACTGAATTTTTGAGCACACAAATGCAGCCTTGGTGTTCACTAAATACAAAAACATTTAAAAATAGTAATATTGTGTTTCAGGTGCTGTGTGAGGACCGTCAGTCTCCTCCATTGCTTGGTGTCAATGGCTCCAGTGAGGACAAGTTGTTTCGCAGCAGGAGTGCTGATATGGAGGAATCCACAGAGAAAGAACAGATGAGGAAGATGCTTTCTGAAGGGTAAAACATTCAGATCTCCATGATACCCGTCAAATCTCACATGTTCTTTATGACAATTCAGTCTTCTGTTCGTGATATCTAATATAAAACATTTGGAGACAAGCCATTTAAAATTGTAATTATTTGATGCATTTTGTAATTTAAATGAACCACACTGTCTCACTCAGTTGCACGTGAATCTAATCAGTCCGCCTGACGGACTTTTCCTCTTCAGTAGTTTTCCCGGGTAATTGGCAGTGAGTTTAACGTCAAAAGTTTTACGGATGTACTTCACCATACAAACACAACATTGAATACGCTGATGCTGAAAACATCACAAAGCCACAGTGTTCAGGAAATAAGATGAGATTAAAGAAGCTGTTAAAACATGCTTATCCTTTAAAGCAGAAATCTGGCAAGGGACATCAGTAATCTTTTGCATACAGCCTGTTTCTGATTTTCTTGTTAGAAAATATGAAGGTAACGCAAAAGAAATAACATTTCAAAACTCAGCCATATGTGCAGCGTTTACCATCTGCTGCCGTTTGATGAAATTTGTCTTTACCGGAGTATAATTGAAACTCAGATGTCGGTTTGTTCACAGGTCGATATGCGAGAGAAACTCAGAGGCCGAGCTATTTTCTCTTCGGGACAGCAACGCTAAGCTGGTGGCTGCTCTTCATGAAGCTAACAGCAGCATTGATCAGTGGAAAAAACAATTAGCAGAGTATCAGGAGGAAACAGATCGCCTACGAGAGCAGGTGAGGAACGTTAAAGACAATAAAAGACACTACACTCTTAAAAATAAGCCCGTGGTGCCGTAGAAGAACCATTTTAGAGAACTTGTCAATGAACAGTTATTAAAAGAACCTTTTTTCATAATGTAAAGAATCTTTTGTACAATGGAAAGGTTTATTTTTTATTTATTCTTTATTTTTAGGACTGCAGGCAAAACCATTGTTTTTGTTTTTCTCAGGCGCTGCAGAGATTTTAAAACTTTTTTTTTTAGAAAGCATTCAGAAAACTCATTTAAGTGTTTATTTTATTATGCTTTATCTATTAGATTTCAATTAGAGTACTTAACCTTGAAGGACGTTTTCTCAAAATTATTTTTTTTTAAACCAAAAATCTCTACTTTATTAGCACTTGCATACAGCAAATGTTAGTTTTATTTCTATTTAGATTCTAAAAGTGTGTACACATAGGAGGGGGGGGGGGTGTATTTACATATTTATTAGGGCTGGGCGATATTGCCAAAAAATCATATCTCGGTATTTTTTTGGCTGAATTGTGGTATACAGTGTATATCTTGGTATTTTCTTGGTATTTTAAAATTCAAATCCTGTCCAAAGTTGTCCAACAAACAATGTACTTTATTAAAGGCTATGAAAACAAATAAAGTGAATGTGACCATATAGGCTATGCTAGATATTATGTGCAAAAAAGAGTTAAAATCACATTGTAGCATTGTAACATTACAATCTAAAAACAAAGATAATTCTTTTTAGAGTTAAACTCACTAAACCAAGAATGAAAATAAATAAAAAAACAAAAGCACAGATTAATTGTATTAGGCTGCTTTGATTACCACCATTACAGTCACTTTATAGTTAGTGCTATCATATAATTATACTTACTTATAGGTTTAAACTTCTACATATGGCACATTTATTGTCCAACAACAAATGTGACCCTGGACCACAAAACCAGTCATAAGGGTCAAAATTGAGATTTATTCATCATCTGAAAGCTGAATAAATAAGCTTTCCATTGATGTATGGTTTGTTAGGATCGGACAATATTTGGCTGAGATACAACTATTTGAAAATCTGGAATCTGAGGGTGCAAAAAAATCAAAATATTGAGAAAATCACCTTTAAAGTTGTCCAAATGAAGTTCTTAGCAATGCATATTACTAATCAAAAATGAAGTTTTGATATATTTACAGTAGGAAATTTACAAAATATCTTCATGGAACATGATCTTTACTTAATATCCTAATGATTTTTGGCATAAAAGAAAAATCAATAATTTTGAGCCATACAGTGTATTTTTGGCTATTGCTACAAATATACCCCAGCGACTTAAGACTGCTTTTGTGGTCCAGGGTCACAAATATTTGAGCAAATTCTATATTTTTGTCATAATTATTGCACTCCTATTATATTGCACTGTCCGTTTGTATCCATGATCCCTATATCCATGACTTTCTGACATTTACTGAATATACCTGTGAAATAGAAGTTATGCACTGAGGAAAACAGCACATCTCAAACGCATTAAACAGTGCAAGCCTGTCTGTCAGCACGTGTCTGACGCATCTGACGGGGCAACCGCTTTAAACTACACGTGTTAACTATATCTTACGAGTTATTTTAAAGCCCTTAATATAATTCATGTCTTATGTTTAGGACAAATTGGATTATGCACTTGCCTTGCAGCAGCTCCCTCTGTGTCTGCCACTATTTTTCAGATGTGCTCGTATCAAACTACAGGATATCACCCTCAGTCAAAACATGTTAGCAAAATAAAACAAGAATTTTGAACTTGGGTTTATCCAATGTTCAGTTTTTTGGAAATGTATTCAAATTACTGCATATTTAATCAGATTCGCATATTTAAACATAATTTCAGAAAACTAATACAAAACCATTTGTATTACAAATTACTGTTTTTTTGAGGACCACATCCACATTGAGATGTTCTCATGTGTTAACAATTTGTTTTAGCAGTTGTTCAAGCAAACTGAATATTTTCCCTTCGGTACTCTTCAGCATTTTTACATAATCACACATAAAGGATTCCACAACACTTTGAAGGTGTACTGAAGCAAACATCAAGCAGGTGACGTATGTAGTTCAGGTCTTCAGAGAGCGTGCGGAGGGATATTTATAGGAAAAGACAATACGCCTTCATTGTCCCGAACAGAGGGAAGACAAATGACCGTGGGGAAAATGAGACCGCTAAGTTTCTTCCTCACACAAACTGAAAAAAATAGCTCGGAGTTGTGATAGCGCTAAAAGCTCCAGTGCAGTGATGGCCTGCTTTACTTTTCCATGAGGTAGCGTTGCCTATAAATTGTAATATCTGAAGATGTGATGCTAAATCATGGAAACTATGAATGTGTGGAAAATAAAAGTGTAGAAAACAGGATCGTGTGATATTTGATTTTGTTTCTACAGCATTTTAGTTTTATCTTTATTTTATTTATTTATTTATTTTGTGATATGTATAATGAAAAAAATTCAGATTCTGAGTTATGCATGGGAAGTCCTTTATACAGATGGTATTTTCGAAGAAGTAAACCTTGAGTTAGTTTGGCATAATGTTTTATTATTGTTTCTTAGAAAAAAATTGCAGTAAGCAGTTTTGTTTCAATATTAATATTTGAAAAACTTTTTTTTGTCCATTAAGTCAACATTGTTTTGTGCAACCAGCATGCAGAAAAAAAGCATAAAACAGGAAATGATATAATCATGAGATCTCATGAGTGTGTGTCAAGGTCAGTAAGTCAATAAAAAAAAAATCACATAATTTGACCATTTTATGAAAAAAAAAACAAAAAACAAAGTTAGTTCAAGTTGTTAAATGTCATGTGGTGCGACTCCCCAAAAACCTATTGATATTTATGAATGAACATTTCATAATACTAATCTAATGATATTTATGAATGAATATTTCATTATATTAAATAAATGATATTCTTGAATTAATATTTCATGATATTAAACTCATGATATTTATGATTTAATATTTTGTAATATATTTAACTAATGATATGTATGAAATACTATTTCATAATATTAAACTAATGATATATTTATGATTTAATATTTTGTAATATTAAACTAGTGATATGTATGAAATACTGTCGTAATATTAAACTAATGATTTTTGCATTCATATTTCATAATATTAAACAAATTATATTTAAGAATTAATATTTCTTCATATTTAACAAATGATTTCGAAAGTAATATTTCATCATATTATATTTCTGAATTCATATTTTGTGATATTTGTTAAAAAATGTTTTACTTTATGCTTATGAACCAACACGAAGAGAACATTACTAAGAACTTGGCACATGTTTTTAAAGTAGTTTTTTGTCACATTCCCATGTTTCTGATGCTTGTATACAGTCGTGCTGATGGTTGGGCCTGAGACTGAGTTTGATGACAGTTTTGTAATAGCTGTGTTCTGTTGGTTTGATGTTTCAGGTTGCAGAGCTGGAGGCTCAGAGCGGGGTTTCTGCCTCCAGCGAGGAGCTCACACAGACTGCGGCAGAGATGGAGGCTCTTATCAGAGCTAAAGATGAGGTAAAGATTGCTTAATGTAGTAACAGTGCTAACTGACACCGCAATAGACTCCAACTCCAACTTGAGAGCATGTCTGCGCTGGACGCTTATAGCGTGTTGTTGAGGCCATAGATCGATCCTATTATAATGTCCACACTGTAAGCTGTATTATCAATGTCTATTTAATATAAAAGAATTTATTTACAAACAGAATCATCTATGGGCAATACTCATACATTTAAATACAAGTGGCACCCTGTGATGTGGCTTCTAGCTGTATGTGTGTGAGTGTGTGTCCAACCAAAATTTAGCAGGATTTTTTCCCCAAAATTTTTGTGGCCTAAAATTCTAAAATTCCTGAAATTTATATGGCCTTTCTCATGATATTTACATTTTTCATGGTGATTTGCATCCACTAATAATCATGATGTACTTATGCAATTAGCGTTAGTGACACTAAGAGTGCAATTACCTTTTGTGCATAATTTCTACAAGTACTTCTGTGCATAATTACCGAAATTGTGATCCTGGTCCAAGGCAATGCATAAAACTGTACTCATAAAAATCTGAGATACAGAACTGCTTAAACATTGTCAGTGAATTAGTATGTAATCTGTGATACTAGCCTATACATTTTAAATGTTTCAAAATCATTATTTTGTATTTCAGCCCATTTGTAAAGTCAGTTTTATACCAGAGAATTTTGAAAATAGAAGTACTTTTACATTTCACTTGTAAGATGAGTAATTTGGTACAGAATATTCTTTATTTACAGTAAAAATGGTTATTACAGGAAATAAGTATTCTACGAGGCAAGAATCCAGACGTAAATGAGCTGGAGAAAGAAAGGGAAGAAGCCTGTCAAAGTATACAGGTAAATTCCTTTAACTTTACTCCTAGTCTACTAGTTACTAGTTTTTTATTAGTATTTTGATTTAGTTTTCATTTTTATATTTTCAGTTTTACTTTTAATTTTTGTTACATTTTTTGCCGGTTTTGAATCTTTATTTCAGTTTATTTTAGTACTTTGTTAAAATAAAATAAAAAATGTAACATTTTATTTTTATATATAATTTATTTCATATTATATTATTTTATAGTTAACATTTGTTTTTTTATATGGCCTCTTTTCATTACACTACTCTGTTTATGACCTTTAATTCTGTAATACTTTTTAATTCTATAATACGGTTTTGTTGTTTTTAGCTTTAGTTTTGGTCTTTGTTTTGCCATATGATTGTCTCCTATTTCTTGTACAGCAAGCTTGAGGTCTTGAAAGCCTAAAATAATTAAAAAGGATTTCTGTTTCGTGACTTAAGATGACTTTGTCTTGGCATTAGGATCTGGAAGTGAAGAACTCTGAGTTGGAGAAACGAGTGCAAACAGCAGAGGGTGCTTTAGCTTCGTCCCTGGATGCCCGGAGCAGAACAGAGAGTGCGGTGCAGAAGGTCATCGAAACTTTAGACGTCAAGATCTACGACTTGAGCGACCTGCGACAGAACCTAGCCAAGCTCCTGGAGAAATGACCACTGCGTTCAATGTCAAAACCGCCATTATGAGGTAGATGAGATCTCTGGAATCTTCTCTTGCTGCACAACTCAACGGTTCCTCGTGGTACCAGGCAGGTAGTAATAACTAGAGAGCTGATAACTAGCATGACAGTAAATGAATTTAGGACCCATTCATTCCACACTTGCTTCCTGAGAGCCATGGGTGTAACTTACCGGATGTTTCTCGCACACAGAACTGGGCCTGTTTACGAGGAAAATCATAAACGGACTAGAACTTCTTTTAGACCTGTTTATTGGTACTAGATATCAATATAGCTGAAATTGTTGTTAAGATCTGTGATTTGGTTGTGACTAGTTTTCTAATTAGAATAAGGCTTTGAACAGACGGTTCTGTAGATATAAGCTACCGTTCGATGTATGTATCAGTATTATTGTTAGATACATGACTAGAGCGAAGAATGAAAATATCTCACTCTTTATGGACACCAGCATGTCTCTGTTAGGACGTTAAGCGATTTATTGGCTTACAGTTTCTCATAAGTTTGCTTAATGTAGGGCTCTGCAATTGACAACTAGAGAAACAGGGAAATCGAAGCACACAGCACTAACAAACGTGAATGGTTAACTTGATCTTTTTCATGAATTAATTTATTCATTATTTTAACCAGTCTGGTGCAGTCTAAATATGTATGTAGTTATAAATCTAATGCATTTCTGCAAGGATCAACTGTTTCGCAGAGTACTTCAATTTAATTTTCACTGTCAGATTCCATTAGTTTGAAATAGCACTTCTAAATGCAACAACCCTTTAGGAAAAAACACTTCAGACTTTTTATAGACCACTATCATTTGCAATACCTCAGCATGCATCTTTATACCAAGCGTTATAGTATATAGTTCTTCTTCTTTTTAAAAACATGAACTTTCACTTTAACTGTTGCTTTCATTTTACCTTGCTTGGACATTTGCCCTGTAACCTCAAAGACATTTGCACATATGCTATTTTTCTATTGTGTGCCTGTTGTTGCCTGTGGTTTTATATGAATTCTCAATAAAAGTATTTGCTTCATGTGTATATGTCCTTTAATGTAACCTTTCTTTCACAACCATAAAACCCCTTAAGATAGCCTTTATGATACTTTCTAAATAACAATACTTGGAAAGTTATTTATTAGGTTAAGTTACATCACATGGAGTGCAAATTAATGAAGCAATAAATTGCTGTGCTGATTGTGTTAACCATGTGTTTTGGTGTAATTATGATAATTATGGTGCATTTTGAAGCATGATTTTGAAAAAAAAAAAAAAAAAGGGATCCAAAGTAGCCTTTTTTGAACTGTAATTGTTACAAGCAAGAAATGATGCATGGCTGTTAAAATATGATGGAAAATATAAAGGTAGTTCTCCTCCTTCACTGAAATATGAGAAATAAATTCAGTGTTTTAATTATGTTTAGCGAAGCTGATATAATTTCAGTCAGTATGGTTATAATAATAATCTTACTTTGTTTAATAATTAATAATTAGTGAAAATTTAGGTCTATTAACTCAAAATTATTGGTCATGTTCAAAATGTTTGAATATCATTGCTTTAAAAAAAATATTGAATAATAGTGGCATTTGCAAACAAATAACTAGCAACTAATTTACCTAGTAATACATGATAAACATGCATAGCCTAGTTGTATATTTAAAAGTCATGTGATATTTGTTATAAATACTTTTTGGGAAAACTATAAATGACTCAATACCGCCATCTACTGAACAGTGAAAGTTCTCTTCTAAATCTAATTACTTCACACTTCTATAAAAGCAGAAAGGAACTAAATATAGTAAAGAAATTGTTTGATGCTAACAAGTCATTATTGAATTTAAGTAAAACGAAGTTTATATAAATTGACAAATCGTTAATCAAGCGACAGTTAAGATTAAATATGATTTTGGGGTGTCGTAATTGCTCTTGACTTCTGCATTGGAAATAACATTTATAGGCAAATGCAAACATTAAAATGTCGAAATCAGTTCCAGTATTATATAAAACTGAAAATATATCGAATCAGAATGAATCATATATTTTGTATCGTTCTCTCATAGAACCACAGGCCCACATTAATTATTCTGTGGAAGCTACAAAAGAGAGCTGTAAGGATTGTAAATCAGATTGGCTTTTGGTGTCGTCTCTGGAAATGTCTCCGTTTTACAACACGTTCAAAACAGCCCGGAGAGGAAAAAAAGCCTACTGTCATAGAGGCAATGTTATCGCTTTCAAGGTACACACTAAACGATAGATCAAAGTAATAGGCCCTACTGTTCTATATAGCGAGGTCTGAACAGGGTTTCTATTGACGGAGTGAGTATTATACTGTAGGCTACAAACTGTATTTCTATCCCCTCACCCTAAACCTACCATAGTAAAAAAAAAAAAGAAGAAAAAAAAAAAGTAATATATTTAAAATACATTTATTTCATACTAAGTGTAGTTCAAATCTATTAACAAATTTACTGACAGATAACTCGAGACTTACTGATATAAAAATTTTGATGAAACTTTATTTGGAGTAGGCTATTACTTGTGCACAATGTACTTATTAATAATCCTCAAATGTGTTTTATGAGCATTGTATGATCTTTGAATAATATCGGTCTTTAAATGCAAAATATTTAAAGTGTACCTAAAGTATACTTGCAGTAGTTCCACTTTAGCACAACCAAGTATACTAAGTATATCTTTATTTGGACTTCAGCACTACTTCTGCACAATTAAAGTGCATTAAGTACAAAATTAGTCGTTCCAATTTAGCAGACTTTAAGTAGCCTATACCATTTTATTATACTAAAAGTACAGTTGCAGGGTATTTTATTAAGTACATAAATATGAAAATGTATTTGAAGTATACTTAGTATGAAATAAATGTATATCAAATACATTTAAGTATAGGCCTATTTATTTTTCAATTGTATGTACCCCTCCCACAAAACGTTCTGCATTTTTAGATTAATAATAATAATACTAATACGTCTTTATATGCTGTTTCCTCACGGGGACCAAAAAATGTCCCCACAAGGACAATTTTTTTTGGTATTATATCCTTGCGGGGACATTTGGTCCTCTTAATATCAGGCACATCTTTCTTAACTAGTGTACCACGTGGGTGAAAATAGCATGAATTACTCGCCATATTGTATATATTCAAACGATATTGGCGGAATGGTTGACGCGCACGTCACCAGCCTCATTATGACGCCACACACGTTACATTCTTCTTGTTCTTTTTAATTTTTAAATGCCCTGATCGCTTCGAGAAGACAGATTAGACGTTTCAAGCAATTTTAACCGCTGTTTACAACCTGCGTTACTTACTCACGAGGCTATGGAGATGCTTCGCTCCAGAATCTCAAATTTACCATTTTTGGATGGAGCGGACGACATGTATACGACAACTAACAAGTGGCACTTTAACTTAGGAGACATCACCACCGTAGTGCCGAAACGAGATATTATCCTTCAGCCCGTCTCACCAGACTTCCAGCACAGAGACCAGAATTACCTGGAAAAAAAGCACCAGACAGAGACAGCGCTGTCCTTCCCACTCCGTCCACCAGTTGCTGTAGTGCAGCCAAAACTAACCCACCTCACGATGCTGAGCACCAACTTTAAACTGCATTCAGACGACAGCTGTGGAGACTTTGAGACCACTCAGTCCGAGCTAAAGCCCCTGCCGATGTGTGCAGCCAAACTCATTCGTCCCATCACTGCGGTCATGATAAGCCTGCCTGAGGGCAAATATCCTGAACCCATTTATAAGACTTCCTACATCAAACATAAAGTGTCCCGGACCCTCAGAGCAAAGCAGCCGGCAAAAACAGGTCAGTACTGTACACTCACACATGTCTGTTGACATTTAGCTTTTTATGAGTCGATATAAGATGCTTTATTTGTATCAATCAGGTGTCGGATCAAGTCTAATCATGGACAGAAGGGACAGATACCGTTCCAGTTATCATGAGCAGTTCCAGTACAGATGGTCTCCTCGTCCTCCTCAGTCCAAAGAGAAGGTACATTTATATTATTTGGCAGTGTTTTCAATAAAGTTGCAGTTCAATAACATCTTTTTGTCTTTTATTTTAGGAAAAAATTTATTGTTCATCTGTGGCAATGGGAGATCATGAAAAGACCATGGACAAACTAACAATGTATTCTGCCTCATTCGGACAATCGGATGGCCACAGGTATGATGCAGCATAAATGCAAAACTTGCACCTTTTAATATCGCACCACACCAGAAAGTTCTGTTAATGTCATTTTTTCACAACTGCTTTCCAGTTAGTCCTGTTGGAGAATCTGATTTCTTTTTGTATTTGTCAACAGCTCTTCTGAACTCAAAGAATGTCTGCTTCCTAAGATAAATAAATCTCGGCCCATCAACCTTCGGGAAGTTCCTGACAAGAAATGGACAACAGCCTTATTTGAAGATTTTCATGCGTACAAAGGAGGTATGTACATTAATTGTATGCTGTGTACTTTTTGGATTTTTAATGCAGAACATGGGACAGGGCTATTATAGCCAACTGAAACTAAAACCATTCAAATTTCTCATTTTATTTAGCTTAACTCGACATGCTAAAATAACTAAAACTGAAAAAAATGAACAGCTCTATAGACTTATAAAAAAATCCCCAAAAACTGACAAAAAACAACAACAAAATTACTAAAATTATAATGAAAGCGGAAAATAATATTTACAAAATTTAAACTGATTCAAAATATTAGTAAAAACTGTAATAGTATTTCAGTGACACTGATGTGAGAATGTAATTTTATTCTGATGCTGTACAGCAGTTTTAAACTATACATAGGTGAAACTGTTAACTTAATATATTAATTAAATGTAACAATTTAATATGATTAATTTTTCATTCTGCCTTCTAAAGCTTGAAATCTTGACATTAACTATTTAATTCTCTCTCTCTCATTCACTGCAGAGTTGATAGTGGGCTTTATCTGTTTACTGGGCTTTTTGTGCATGTTAATAGTCAAAGCGCAGCATGAGCAGCAGATGGTGCCATTTCAATACTCCTGACTTTGAAATCTTCACTTTTAAGTAGACTCAAACATCAACCTGCCTTCAGCTTCTGCTTTATATTCATCACACAATGGCAAAATGAACAAATTATGACACATTCAATCTATGACTTCAATAACTGTGCTTGTTTTTTTCCAGGCCTTATTCACCTAGAGCACAGATGCCCGACACTGATGGGCAACCAGGAGAGACCGTCAACAACAAGCCAGTGCTCCTTCCCAAAGGTGTGGCCTATTGCAACTTATTCTTTCTTGAAGATCTAGACAATACAAAGCATGTCTGTCCTAACTGAGATGTTTGCCTTTCAGATAAAGCGCTCACAGTTCCCAGTGCATGTGGATGGAGCCGGTATTGGGACTTTGAGCAATGTTAAATTCGGGAGGCCTGATCTAGATGGAAGGACAACACAGGAGCAGTTCCCATCAAAAGAGGCGGTCTGTCCCAAGCCTCCGATCTACCCGGCTAGCCATGTGCTGTGTGAGCAAGGTACTTTGAGCTGTATTTTCACAATGAAAAGTCACCTAAAATGACCTGCCCACATTACTTCACATTACACCCTTAGTGTAAAATGAGCATATGTTACTTTAAAGCGCTATTTCTGCTTGATCTGACCCTTAAAATTACTTTTTAATATTGTCAGGTTGGTTCAGTCATAATACGTTTTTGTTTACTGGAATAAAATTTAAATATAAGTTACATGCAGAGCATTTTTAAGTTGCCTGCAGTGTTTTTTTTTGTATCGTTGAGATGATAGCTTTGTTAATATTTTGAATTAGACTTCATTTATATTTTCTGATAGTTAAAGTTTTAGTTTTAGTAATTTTGTGATGTTTTTGTCATTTTTATTAGTTTTGTTTTTATTCATTTTATTTCTTGTTTTTTTATTTGTTACCTGACACAAAAACATTAAATGCAGTTCATAAAAATAATAAAATATGTTCTAAAAAATAATATAAATGTATAATGTATAATTTATTTAAATGTATAAATAATATTATATCTTAATATATAAAATATGTTCTAAAATTATCATAAATGATATAAAAAAAAAAAAAATATATATATATATATATATATATATATATGTATAGTTCTTTTTAAAAAAATTCTCTGTAATATTTAATATCAAATATTTCTCTGATATTGTTCTTTTTTTTCAAGAGCCAGATCGGATGCTTGCAACCATGCAAAAAGATTTTGTCCCCCTGAACTCTAAAAGACAGAAAATGAGCCCTAGCCAGCTTCAGCAGGTAAACTATTTACATTTCACAGCAGATAAACCCTAGCTCCCTGGTTTCCCATTTATTCTCCAGTCCTTGAGATGTAAACATAGACATTGGTCTGTGAGCTGGGCCTTGGCTGGTGGTGCCAAAGTTTGCTTGAAACCTTGTGATAAATAGCGGACAGGTAGTTTACTTAAAAGCGATTTTGCCTGATGCTACCACATATATATCAACGATTCTCCCATTTTTAGGGGTTGTGCTGTATAATAGTTGTTCAATGACCAGTTATTTGAGTTTAAGAGCTCATATAAGTTTTAAAACTTATCTTGACCTTACTATAATCTCTTTCAAGGTTAAAAACAGCCATATCAGGCCCTGGCACAGCGAACATGACTTCAGGACAACCCACAACAAAGCGTTTGTTCCCAAACCCTACTGCAAGGCATCCCTGGAAAAGCCACTTCTTCAACAAATCAGCCATATGCCGTTTTGAGTTGAAAAATGTGCAAATCACAAAAAAAAGCTCTCTACTCCAAACAAACGTCATTTTCTGGCTGAAAGCCGCCTTTAGTGTATTGTTCATGCATAATCAACTCAAATCCAACAGAATCAACAAAATCCAACTCAACTCAAATAGGAACAATTACTATTTCTTATTTTTTTTATGATGGATTTGATATTGTTGATAACGTTAAATGACAAATATGCATAGACTGGCTTAAAAAGGACACACATTTGGTTAGAGTGCAGACCTTCTTTTGTGTTTGACTTTAAAATATTAAAAAAGCATGCATGTTTCAAAGCATTGCGTATATGTATGTCCTGTCAAATTCATGTCATGTTGGAAGTCCAGAATTTGGCACACAACGTCATTACCTCTATAACCATGAGTGTGAAAAGTTTTGATCAGCATAAAAGAGGCTTTGAGGCATGTTATGACAACAGAACATGCCCTATTTACAGATCAAAAGTGTGTGTGGGGAAATTCAAGGTTAAATGGGGATCTGGAGCTCACGGTGGTAATGACTACAAGAAGCGTGTCAGAAGGCACTGATTTAACACAACACGTATAGGCATTTAGACCAATGCATGTGCAAAATATCATAGGAGAGTGGCAGAGGTTTTCCACTTAAACGTGCTGTTGTCTGCCAGTGAAGAGCCTCCATGCAGGTCTGTGTTTGTGTAGGGAAAGAGGCATGATCCTTTACCTGCACAGTATTTAACCAGAGCCTGTGTGTTATCAGACCATCTGCCGAGGTAATGGTGCCACGTCTAACTCGGATCTCACTTTCTCACACTCAAAACAAACACAACATCTAAGTTGCAACCTTGAACTTCAGCTGTTTGATGTGTATGCACAAGTTCAGTATTTCATTTTAGTGATATTTAGATGGGTTTTTCCTATGATTTGTCTCATGTTACATTTTATTCCATTTGCAAGTTCACAGAATTAGGAATACTGTCATTATCATGCTGTAAATGTGTATGGCGGGGTCCAAAATTGTGATAACGCTTTCAAAAGTGCTTCTACTTCGCACATTTCTAGTTAAAAAACAAACAAAGAATAAACAATAGAACATGTTACGTTACATACAGCAAGAAAATGTATCTCAGAGTAACATTAGGCTATTGCTTTCCCATAGCTTCAAAAAACGCAAGAAACTTGCCCGTTATACACTCGTCCAAAACATAGCTCGAAGGCATATTTACACCAGCCAGTGGGCGTGGCTACAATTTAAAAGGGCGTATTCTGCTTCCTATTGGTGCACAATCGAAAGTGGTCGGTCTCCAAACAACAGAATTCATTTAACTTTTACGCTGTTGTTGTTGTGACTTTATCTCTTGCACGCAGTTTGTGGGGTTTAAAAGTGAAATGTGCGTTCGTCTTCTTTTTGACCTTGCTGTAATGTCACCTGCGTAACTTAATAACGTTCAAACTATTTAAAACTGAAGGTTTAACGACGTTTTTATTGAGCGCCGTGCTTGCACCTGGTATGAATGAGTTAAAATAGCCTCTAATCATAGGTGATGCACAAACGGATTATTCATATAACTTAAACTCTATATTTTGGGCAGCACAGTTATGGCTTTCCAAAGCGTCAAACACTTTGCCCTTGAGCTGGACGGTCCGGAGGATGCGGTGTTCAGCAGTGGAGAGGTGATCACTGGCGTGGTGATCCTGGAGCTCAACCGGGAAATCAAAGTCCGAGCCCTGAGAGTCCTGGGACGCGGGGTCGCTACGGCCCACTGGCTGGAAAACCGCAGCGTCGGCGTGAACACCGTCTATAACGACTACACATCCAAGATCACTTACTTCAGGAAGAGACAGCACCTTATTCGAGGTGGGTTTGCACGGATTGATCAACTCATTAGATATTTAAAGCGATGGTTCACTCAAAAAATAAGAAACCGTTTATTTCCCCATAGCAATGCATATATATGTGTGTGTGTGTGTGTGTATAATTTCTGGCCAAAATATGTAGTTGTAGTTCCAACTTTCATATAGGGCCTACCAAATTATATTTCAAAATGTATTTCAGAGGCAAAAAAACAAACAAAAAAAAACCCCATAAAAAAACATTTCCAATCTTACAGTAGCCTATGTGGGGATTGAAATATATGGAGGGCAAAATATATTTTTAAATGCTTTTTAAAAACATGGTTATATTGTTAATATATATTTTCAAAAATATACAAAAAAATATATACATGTATGTGTGTGTGTGTAAAAATATTCACAAAAATATATTTTAAAGCATATTAACATATATATGTTATAAAAAAAAAATTGGCAATTTTTTTTTTATTTTGAAATTTATTTAAATTTATATTTTTTGTTGTATGGGTCTGTGCATCACAAAAAGAGAAATTATGAAGAATATCCCAATTGGGCAATGAATGGTAACTCACTATATATATATATATATATATATATATATATATATATATATATGTGTATATATATATATATGTCATAATAAAAGCATTGAGGGCAGAATATTCCAAATCCTCTGAATCCGTTTGGTAGCTTTATGTAAAAAACAAAAACTTTTGGTTTGTAAGACTTTTTTTTTTTTATTTTTTTTTTTTTTTAGTTGTATCAGTCTGAATTGTGAATGTCATTCATATCGGTTTTGTATACTTTTCATTCACTAAGCGGGCAAAGTTTTTATGTGATTAGGGATCCTCAGTGAGTTAGGGCAGATATCAATATTATCAGTAATGATGTACATAACATAATGGTGGGTTTCCTAATTATCATATGGCTCCTGAAGGCTTATTTAGCTTGTGAGGACCATTTTTACGGTGATATTTATGAGATGTGTGTCTGGTAAACTATTATCTAGCATGCAAAGTAGCAGGTTTAAATACATCAAATGTATGTTTCAATACATGTATACACCTTAAAATGCCAATTTTGTCCTCTCCTTAGAGGTCTTGATCCTCTCAATAATATCTAACAATGATTAATATATATATATATATATAGAGAGAGAGAGAGAGAGAGAGAGTAATGAGAGAAAGATAAGTAAATAATTTGTCAAATATGTTTTTCTTTAACTTTCATAAACTAAAATAAAATTGTTTTGGAATATTAGTTCTCTCATTACATTTTTCCTCACAGAGTGTTTTTTTGTTTGTTTGATTTTTGTTTTTATCCCCCTAAGTTATCAAAGGTTATCAGAATGCAAACAGACTTTTCTTTCTTCAGTGATAAAGAGAAATGAGGCTGCGGACAGATGAAAGATCTGTCATCACAGCCAATGTTTTGCCAGATATCACAACTGACAATGAAGAGTCCTTTAAGGAGTTTGATTCAGACACTGGCTTATGTCCGTTCATCTTTGTGAAGGCTTGGATTGGACTGGCCAATTTTTGGCTATTTTAAAATTTCGGCCAATTATAGTTGGTAATTGTGTCAGACAGATTGATACACAGTTTTGGTACTTGTTTACATACCGCAGTGTCAGTTTAAGAAATCGCACGGCCAGGCTTTCTTATCATTATCTAAATAAACAGCTTGTGACTTGACAGCACAGACGTGACAGTCCTCACGTTGTAACTTCAGCTTTGAATCACTAGAGGGAGAACGAAGCATACTAACAAACGTGCGAGGCGCTAAACTAATGAAGCGAACCCACCGCGAGGGGGCGATGCGTGGACTTTACTTCGCTGCTAACAAAGAAGCAAGTTGTTTTGGTCATAAAAGTCTGAGAAAAGTGCTTTTGCACTTTTATTTGACCACCTTAATACTTTTGGCAGTTCACACTCTTTTCTGCAGTGCCGCTAAATGTTTGAGATGTTTGACTGAAATGGCTTTAAGTGTTTATATAGCTAAAGGAAGTTCGCATATGCGCATCTTTCAGGAAAAGTGACTGAAAGAAAGTGGCACAACAGCACAGAATGAACCCGTTTTTTGTTTTGCTGAACTTCTTCACTGGGAGGTTCCTCTGCTTTGGGCATGCTCAGTCAGCTTGTTTTTGTCTAAGAACCTGTAAGCATCAATCATCCGAGCTCTCCATCCACACCCAGTTAAGATGTTTATGAGCAGGCAGCGATTCCTGCAAAAGGCCTTGCATAATAAAATCAGTAAGACCGCCCACACGAGTTAAAGGCCGACCAGGGAACATGCACAGCTTCAGTTTTGTTTTGAACCTGAAGGAAGAGCAGTTTCCTTGCACTTGAATGCACGCTCGCGCTCTTTGTTTGACTTCGCACGTCTGAATTCGACTGCACTTGGGAAAGACCAAAGATGATTTTCGACAAGCTGAAAAAGTTCGATATAGTGTTTGATTCACCGGAGCTGGACTGTCCTCCGGTGTTCAGCAGCGGAGATGTTGTCTCAGGGAAGGTTGTGCTCGAGCTCTCGGCGGAGACTAAAGTGGATTCGCTGAAGTTGCATGCAGAAGGTTTCGCTAAAGTCCACTGGACAGAGTCTCGCAGTGCAGGGTCCAGCACGGCTTACACGCAGAACTACAGCGATGAAGTGGAGTACCTGAACCGGAGAGAAGTTCTGCTGCAGGCAGGTCAGTCATTCGCAGCCAGAGTGGGCTGCCTAACTAGATGTTCAAACTGTTTTCGCCTTTCAGTCAAGCGGATTGAGTCGACCCTTCTAGGAGTTCACCTCGCCACATTTTTGTTATTATTCTCCCTCATGTCGTTCCAAACCAGACTTGCTTTTTCACGTGACTTTAAAAATACTGTCAGCTCTTTTCAATATAACGAAAGTGAAAATTGATTGAAGCTAAGAAAAAAAGCATCAAAATGTCTACTCGTATGCTGTGTGTGTTATATTTCAGTTAATGTTAATAATTCTACAAGACTATTGATTCAAAAGAACTGAACTCGATAACGAATCACTCGTGTTTTTTTTTTAGTTGGATTAAGCAATTAATTGAACGTATTTGACTCAAAGGAATCGTTGATAATTGACTCACTCGTCTGATATCGCTACATTCTTGTTGTAAACAGCAGTTTTTAGTTAATAGGGACTCTTAATTTTACATCATTTTTGTGTTTAATTTGTACTTTTACCCCAGCAGTTTGGTTAATGTGTAAATTACTTAAAGTGAGCAATATTTAATGGCTGCTGAATAAACTAATTCAGTTATCATTCAAGAGGCTGGGGTTAAATGAGCAACAAGTTCTACTTTATGCCTTTAACAACTAACAAAACTTTAACGGAAAGGTTTTGAATGAACTAGACAAAAATATTCCTTATTGACGTCAGCGGTTGATGTTGTTGTGTTTTGTGTTATATCATCATGCAATTCTGACATTACTGCCCTTATTGTTGTGTGTTTATGGTTTATTGGTGCAATCATGTTTCTTTACCTTTCTTCTCCTCCAGATAATGGTGAGCTGACAACCCTGTCTGCTGGGAGACACGAGTACCCTTTCAGTTTCCAGCTGCCAGAGGAGTAAGCGCTGCTTGCTTTATTAGTCTCATAAAATGTTATCAGTGAGCTTTATTTGGAAAGTTTTGCAAGGATATGAGCGTTAATGGAAGTGTTTTGTCTGTCAGGACTCTAGTGACATCTTTTGAAGGCAAGCACGGCAGCATTCGATACTGGGTGAAGGTTAAGCTGCATCGCCCGTGGGCCACCGTCAGGAAGATCAAGAAAGAGTTCACCGTTATCGAGCCCATTGACATCAACACACCAAGTTTGCTGGTAGGAGCTCAGAATGGCTGTCGCATTGTTATTTTCGGTTTATAGTTTTGTGCACACTAAATCAGAGTTTTATCTTCAGGCACCTCAAGCTGGAACCAAAGAGAAGATGGCCCGCATCTGGTACCGCAACTGCGGTCAGGTGTCGATCACCGCAAAGATCGACCGCAAGGGGTACACTCCAGGTGAAGTGATTCCAGTCTTTGCTGAATTCGATAACTCCACGTCTCGCTCCGTGGTGCCGAAAGCTTACATCACCCAGACCCAGACCTTCATCGCAAGGGGAACCATGAAACAGAAGAGGGCCGTGGTGGCCACGTTGTGCGGGGACATAGTTGGTGCACGCCGTAGAGGGACATGGCACGGCCG
This sequence comes from Tor tambroides, assembly GCA_021397915.2. Classification (NCBI taxonomy): domain Eukaryota; kingdom Metazoa; phylum Chordata; class Actinopteri; order Cypriniformes; family Cyprinidae; genus Tor; species Tor tambroides. The sequence goes on along the minus strand of JAFVLL020015945.1, from coordinate 55,089 downwards.
CGCCATCAAAATCCCCCCAGTCGGCCCCTCTATCCTGCAGTGTCGCATCATTAAAGTGGAATACATGCTCAGGGTGAGTTTGAGAACTTTGAAGCTACTAAACCACTAAAGCTGCTAGAACAATCTTTCTAAACATCACTTTGTATTTTCATAGGTGTGCGTTGATGTTCCTGGGACGTCCAAACTTTCCCTGGAGCTTCCTTTGGTTATGGGCACCATCCCTTTGCATCCGTTTGGCAGTCGCACGTCTAGCGTCAGCAGCCAGTACAGCGTGAACATGGAGTGGCTTCGCATGGCCATCCCTGAGCAGCCTGAGCGTACGTTTCTGCCCAACCCTGGGTTTCATTCTCTTTTATCAGCCTGAGAGCGACGTCATACCGTGAAATGTGTGGCTCACTCTGATTCTCCTTTGTTTTTAACCACAGCTCCTCCAGATTACAGCTCTGTTGTGTCAGATGAGGAGACGGTTCAGAACTCCACATCAGTCCAACCTGAGGAAGATCTCAGCGGCGTGCTGCAGCGCTCCCTCATGGCCTACGTGCAGGAGTTCAGATTACGCCCGCCTCCGGTGTACAGCGAGGTGAGCAGACATGCAAAACCGTAGTTATGTATTAGACAGGTTTTCAACTGGTTTTGTCAGTCAGGACCAAGATTTTTACATTTTTACATGTTTATCGAACAAAAAAAACCGAAACCATTTGGAAGCCTGTTTTACCGCAGAGTACAAAAAGTAAATATATATGTTGTATAATATGAGTTTAATATGTAATATTGCATAATTTGTACTGTGCAATCCCAAAACCTAGTCTTTTACTTCAGAAGAGGTCCAAAAAGGTGTTTACAGAACAAAAAGCAAAAAATGTTTGGAAGCCCGTTTCAGCCTGAGTTAAAAAAAAATTAATTTCAAAATATCAATTTTTATCTTTTAAGTTTGTCTTATGATGTTCTTTTCAATAATTGCAGGTTATATATCATAATTACAACCTCTTGAATTTGCAACTTTATATCTCCCAATCGTACAATGTAATTTAATATCACAATTGCATCATAGATTTTTAAATCAGAGGAGGCAGGAAAAACTGTTTAATGAAAAAAATCTAAAATTTGGAAGCTTGTTTCTACCTCAGCGTAACCCCTTTTTTTTTTAAACTCACATTGTCACTTTTTACTTTTGCAACTTTATATGTTTTATGACTTTCTTTTCTTTAACTGCAGGTTATATATCATAATTGTGATTTGAGACTTTTCCCCCCGGTTTCACAGACAAGGCTTAAGGCTAGTCCCAGAATAAAATGTAATTCTGAGCTGTTTCAACTGAAAGAAACTTGCACTGACTGATCTTGAAATATATCAGTGCAAACCAGTAATGTTTTTTTCTAAAGCACGTTTATAAAAATGATGGCCTAATCCTGGCTTGGTCTAAACCTGTCTGTGAAACCAGGCCTGTATCTCCCAATGGTACAATGTGATTTTAGCATCGCAATTGCGACTTTTTCTTATAACAGCATCTTTAACTCAGAATTTTTATTTTTACTTTTATTTAGAAACAGTATTCAAACATTAAATTCTATTATTATTTTACAAACCACAGTTGCACAAAATTGGCATCTTCCCAATTTGGCCTGCAACTACAAATGTGCTGCTGAATTTCCATTGATATACTGAGTTTGAATGTGCAGCCTTTGACATCAATAACAAATGACCAAAGGACGAGTTTCGTCCTGCTTACAAAGATTTGATTCTTTCCCTGCTCTCCGCAAATAAATTAATCTGGTATGTTTTGAAAAGTACTAAAATGGGAAATGTTCTGATCTGTGTTTTTTAAATTTTTATTTATTTTTTTCCCTCAGGTGGACCCAAACCCTCAGCCCTTCTCCATGCGTCCTCGCTGCATGACCTGTTGAACTCTCTGCCAGCTGAGCCTCATCTGATGTTTGAAACAAAAGCTGAGATTTAATTCTCCTGGATGCCTCTCTGAGACTGAGATTGGCACTTGTTCCTCGTTCGAGCCGTTCGCATCTGTGCTTCCAGCAGCGGGGCCGAGAGAGGAGGAGATGTCTGGACTAGGCAAGGACGAGTGATTTCATCAAACAAAGAGTACATTAAGTACCGGAGCGAACAAAGGTTCTGCCCACGTTTGTGTCCCAAAGAGTGATAAGACTCTGGTCTGTGCCTCGAATGATTGTACGTAGAATCAGGGAATTTTGGGCATGATCACTAGAGAATTATGGGTGAGAAGCCATTCAGAGATGCTACCCATAGTGCCTTATTTTGCTGCGAACGAGGGTGCCGAGTCCCTCTTAACCAGCTGCAGTCTGCCACCTTAGATGTTAGCAGGCGTGTGATGTTGTCCTCTCCCGAAATTGTCATCATGTACGCATCTTTTGGTGTTGGTTGGTTTTAGCCAAAGAGATCGGTGTAACGTTCATGTGAACGGGTAATTCTATGCAAAAGGGAAAAACTAGAGCTTTAAGGGGGAAATCGCAAATCCTGGAAGTAGAAAATCTTTTCCCCGCTCTTGGAGTGGCTCTTATGTTGGTATAAGTTTCATCTGGCTCGACAGAGGTCGAGTCTGTGACCTGGAAGGTCTTAATGTCTCGCTGAATGTAAACCATGGATAACTTTTGAGCAAAATCGTTGTTTTTCTTCAATGTTTTTGCCTGTGACTTGAGGTAATGTATGTAACGCAGGGCTCGAGCAGCCCTTGACGGTTAGCTTTACAAAGTAATGGGATAAATTACAGAGCCATGTGTACCCAAGGTGCCTTTTTTGTTGTTTTAGACGGAAAAAAGAACGACTACAGGGATTGTCACGTTAAGCTTTCCTAGTGTTGCGACACCCTGAAGTGTCCTTACACACATTCCAAAAATACCACAGACTTTGCTTCATTTCCAGATTATGAGAGAGTGTAACTTCAGGTTTAAACATAATGATTGTTTATGGCACTCATTTTGAATGAATGTATTTTACAGATTTTTGTTGTTGTTGTTGAAATTTGTGACAAGCATATTTTTTGTTAATCACTTTTAAGTAAATAAAAAGGAAAAATGATACATTTGAGTATGGTGTTTTCATATGATTTTGGAAAAACAAAATTATATTCATAATAGCATATTTAATTATTTATAATATTATTCATAGTTATGCAAAGGAAAGGGTTACGCAACATATTGGCTTCAGCTTATTTTTGAACAACAAAAGTTGAATACTTTACTTGTAAAGTGCCTCAAGAGTTCCTAACTCATATACAATTGCATTTATCATAAAATCTTTGTTTTCCATCCATGAGAATAACAAAAGAATACAGCAAAAGAGTCCTGGGGGTTGTGCTTTTACTATGTATAACATAAGTGGAGCCTGAGGCACCGAGTGTCCTTTTTCCTCCTGTGCTGAAATGCTTCCATTCTTATAAAATCCCACCAGTTCTAAACAACTCATGTTAGTCAAATTGAACCTCATGAGAAAAAGAAAACTTATATGGGAACAAAATTAGATAATGTATTATGAATCATGATTTTTGTTCATATTTGATATAACAGGTAATCACAACTGTCACTAAGAAATAATGATCAACATGTTTATATAATAAATATAACAACATAGTACATATTTTTCATTTGTATCATTATTTTAAAATATCACATACAAACTTGCACCAGCATAAATGTAGGCCTGACTGAACTTGTTCAAGGTCATGTTATAAACTTTAGAGGAATGTAATTTTTTTTCATGAGTACATCCTGCAGGGTTTTTATTATTTTATCACTGTATACATGAACAAGTGAAACAGGAAAAAGAACTCAGCAAATGATCACTGTTTGGTGACTGGAGTTCCCATTCTCTTGCAATCAAAGCCGCTAGGCCTACTGAAGGCTCTATTTTAGACACAAATATACTCCTATGCAACGGTTTTGCCTGGAATGACTCAGACGAACAAAAGATGCACTTATGAAAGAACAGTATTTGCTGAAGGGCAATTGTTTATAAACAACATTGTGGAACTGTGTTCTTTGCCATTAACACACCTTTTGAATTGGAAGACGTGAGGAGTTTTTATTATGTAAACATGGCACTATATTGGGTACATCTGATCGTGGAAACATAGCACATGGTGAGAACCTGCGCAATAAACACAGGCAAATCTCAAAGGTTCTTTAGTTTTTCTTTTATGACAATTTAAAGACCTTTGAGCTCATGGCTAACAAAAGCACATGAGACTGCAGATCTACATGACCTATTTTACGACAGACAGTGTTGTATCAGTACATCTGTGTGTGTTTGTTTGTGTAGGCCTAATGTTTCATCCCCTGTAGCCTACTGCTGATTCACCTGCTAATTTAACCTGTTTCTTTCTTCAGGAAACGCCTTTAAAATGGGCCAAACAAGAAGATATTCAATGATGTAAATATAGGCGCGACTTGTCTTTTAAATCAGAACTTTAGATTTGACGGAAGTCGTTCGATGGGAGGAGTTAAAACAACAGGGAATGCTGACGTCAGCCAAAAAGAAAGGTTGTTTCAGAGGTTGGTAATTTATTAAATATTGATAAAGATTGTGAAGACATGTACAAATGAATCTTACACAATAGGCACCTGCAGTGCGCGGCCGTTCTCACAGAACGCGAATTCAGCTGTTGATAAGCTGTTTTAAAAATCGAACGTCTGAAAAATGTAACGTTCATGCGATTGATAACGTTAGGGTTATTTCTAACGCAAGTTTAAAAACAATTACAAGCATCGAAGTGGAACGCAAACCGCGTTCTTTAAAACTGTTAGTTAATAGCTTTTTAAGTTGACTGTATCCATTAAGCTGGTGTGCTGTCGAAACTAGTTACATGTAACGGCGTTACGTAATTTAATTACAAGATAAATGTAACTGTAATCATTAAAAATGTGTAATTCAGTTACAGTTACTTATGAAAATGGTTTACAGTTACAAAGGGGCCTACATCTGAATATTTGCTGTAAACAGCTAAGATAAGCTGAATAATAATAATTTGTTGCTTTCCCGGTTTTTGATGTGCACAATGCCTCCTGCCATTTAAAGGCCTTTTAGTAAAGCAATGCTATTCTGATGCTTTTGATTGGTTCTCTTGTTTAAATTTGCAGTGCACCATGTCTGCCAATTACATCAATCCACAAGCTTTAGCCTACAAGCTGTCTGAGAGTTGCCACCATGGCAAGAGATAAAAATGCGTTTCAGTGCTGGAAATGTAAAAATCAGAACGATCAGAACTGGCTGTGCTTTAAAATGAATGAGTTTAGTATTGAGTTCTACTGTAAGGTTAACCCTGCCTGGTTTCAATGTTTGAAAATGATTAACAGTTGAAAACATTTGTTGGAAAAATAATCAAATGTAATCGGTTACATTACTTTAATGAAGTAATTGAAATCGTTTTAAATAAACTTGTAATCTGTAACCTACTACATTTCCAAAGTAACCTTCCCAACACTGCTGATGTGGGACTGGATTAGTAATTTGATAAAAGATATGTACAGAAAAAAACTAATCAAGATCAGAGACTCAGGTTTAGAAGTTAAACAAGTTTTAAAGCAAAAAGAGTAGGCCAATCTCCTGAAATAGATCTGAAAGCCATTTGGAATAAAAGTACAATCCAGTTTAACAGGTGTAAAGAAACTCAATTACTCTAGACATGGCAAGATTTTGCCCAGAAAGCTGCCTGATAGATAAAACACTAGGAAATCATCATTTGATATATTGAATTAAGTCTTTCTTTGGCAAATGAGTTTTGCAAGTGAATTATCTCCTAAATGGCAAATATGCCTATGGAGAGCAAAAGAAAACATTGGAAATGAAAAAGGAGTCAGTACATTACATTGCACAAATAAAGCAGCAGTGATATTTGCGTCTATCTGTCCTTAGAGGGGCTTCCTTACGTGGAAACATGACGTTCAAGGCTGTGCATCTGGGTGTGAGACCCTTGTTGACTTCACATGGACAGATCAGTTTGCTATGAAGCCTGGGGACTTCATGGAAACCAAGGAAACTTTAGTGGCAGATCAAGAAGCTACTCTTACAGCCCAGGAATCTCCAAAAATATCCCGTCATTCACATAGATGAAAAAAAACAACACATTTCTTGACCTTGTTTATGCCTGTGTATGACATAAAATGCACTTGTTTTGGTTTGCACTTAATCTCGAACACATTTGGAGGTTCTGGGAGCATCTGAGTTGTTATTGCATTTCCAGCTGCCTGTTTGTTTTGTTCTCGATGGACAGCACTGAGCTTTGTCCGTTTCCCGAAAATTATGCTGAATCAAAGCATTAACTCATTGCCAGATAGATTAAGTCAGATTTTTCCCACTGATGTGGTACTAGGAGGCGATTAGTCGTGTGTTATCGTCAATGCAAATTTGCTGTTCATTAGGGACAAAAACAATGTTAAATGCACTATTTGCATGCAACATTCTGCACTTGGATTTTGGCACAAACGTGAATGAAGAAAAGGAGCAAAGGTCAGGAATTTAGAAAAGTGTTGTTGATATATTCCTGCATGCACATGACATAACAAATGTTAAATGCGTCAAAAGCGCATACATGTTACTTCCCCCATCAGGCTGCGCTGCACGTGGCGACGTGTTCCGCCTCCGCTTCTGGCTCGTGTCCAGGTCTCAGACAGAGCTGTGAAGCTATGGTAAATATTATGAGGAATGTATGGAGGGGCTGAGAAGGAATCTATTTACTTTGGGTGAAAAGAAAGTTTCATACAAATCTTTCTCTAGTGAATTGAAAGAGCATAAACAAAAATATGTGTTTGCCGTTTTGGCAGTGCAATTGCACAACTGCCCTACTAGAAGAACAGGATGTACTCCAAGATTCTTTCTCCCTCTCTTTTGCTCACAAAAGTCACGGTCAAACTTCTTCAAAACCACAGTCCTCTAAGAAACAACTACTGTTTCCCTTCAATAAAACATTATAGGCAGTATTCCAGCGTACTCCAAGTTTGGTTAACAAACTACTTTCTTTTCTTCTGTGAAACACAAAAAGAGACATTGAGTAGAAGGCCTAAGCTGCTCCTTTCCATACAATGAACGTGAGCGGACCCTTTTAACAGATTGTGATGGTGCATTTCCACAGTTTTAAATTGTTAATCTTAAAATATTTAAACTTTTAAGATTCATGATATATACATACATTCTTTTTTATTTGTGACCCTGGACCACAAAACCAGTCGTAAGGGTCAATTTGTTTGAAATTGAGATTTCTACATCATCTGAAAGCTGAATAAATAAGCTTTCCATTGATGTATGATTTGTTAGGATTGGGCAATATTTGACTTAGATACAACTTTTCTGAAATCTGGAATCTGAGGGTGCAAAAATATCAAAATATTGAGAAAATCGCCTTTAAAATTGTCCAAATGAAGTTCTTAGCAATGCATATTACTAATCAAAAATTAAGTTTTAATATATTTACGGTAGGAAACTTACAAAATAGCTTCATGGAACATGATCTTTACTTAATATCCTAATGATTTTTTGGCATAAAAGAAAAATTAATAATTTTGACCCATACAATGTATTGTAGGCTATTGCTACAAATATACCCGTGCTACTTATGACTGGTTTTGTGGTCCAGGGTTACATTTAATGTACATTTATACGCTCTTTTTTTTTTTTTTTTTTTTTTTTCCCTTGGCATTAAATTTCAGAAAAATAGTTAACTGCTGTTTGGGAGTTTTTAATACTGAAAATTGACATCTTTCTCTCTTTTGACCAACATAATCAATCTCTCAATAGTTTTTGACTTCCTTTAGACAGTCATAGAAAAACTATCATGGATGTTTCTATTGGAGTAAATGGGAACCATGGAAATGTGTAAATGATCACAGAACTACTATATGAAATGTTCCTTTAAACATCTGTCAGAGATGTGTGCACTGCTCTTGGCTCATGCTTTAGAAAAGTGTCTTCAGGGTGTAACTGTGACCAATTACACTCTATACATATCCTTAAATGGATAGTTCACTCAAAAATGCAAATTCTGTCATTTACTAACACTTAAGTTGTTTTGGACCCCATTGACTTTTACTGTAAGGACAAAAATTGTTATTTAAAAAACTTTTACGTTCCACAGAAAAAGGCCATACGAATAATCTTAAACTATGCCTTAGAGCACAAGTTGTATGCCATAAGGATATGCTGTTCCACTATTGGCCATTAGGAGGAGTTGCCATTTCCATAAAAAAGGGTGAAAGGGTGTTGAGGACAACGAACAGTGAACACCTTCGGTTAAAAACAGGAGCGTCTTCTGAGCATTCACATGGTCATTTTGTTTCCAAAATGCTGAACTGTGAAGTTTGGAATGAGTCATGTGCATACTGACATCAGTAAGACTTGTTTCTGGTCAGCTCTTCCCTATTTAAACTTTCCAAACAGTCATCATTATCCGCAAAGCCCCACTCTAAACAATGACACTGTGAGAAAAGAGAACAATTTGGGTCATAATTGGTAGGATGTGATGCACACTAAACCAAAAGGCACACTCCCACTCGGCAGGAGCACGATAAGAGTGATAAATAAACAGGGAGGTTTGGGAATAATGAGGTTTTCTTTTCATAGTTCTCTCAGGAGACAAGCAGAGCTCCCTGCCTTACTGACGTCACAAGTAAACAACCAGTACCAAGGGGAACAACCAGACATAAACACTCATGTGGTGACTGTCAATAAGATTTAAAGTGTTGACAAGACTACAGATTTGATAAGGAAGGAAGACACAGAAACTGGAAGAAAAAGTTGTTTGTGACCGGCTCTGAAGTTATGATGGTCAGGACTGTAAGATTCAAGGACAGAAAGAAAGAAAACAGATAGAGAGTGTATATGTAGGTCAGTGTATATTCTGGAAGTGACTGTAAACTCAGTGACCTTTCAGCCGTTAAATAACTCCCTAGCACTGATGACTTTGCCTGACAGTCAGTTAATGAGCAACACACTGATTCGGCCTTCACTCAATACAACATTTGTTGTGTATTTTGTTTTAAAGTACTTACTGTTAAGTACAGCTGCAGTGGATGATGAAATTACTACAGAAGGCTGCGTAAAACTCCATTGAACCTGATATTGAAGGGATTAGGATATCAGGATGACATGTTCACTATGTCTGTTCTTCTAAGCTAATGACAGACTTGTCCTGTCGAGCCTCACGTATCTCCTGATACTGGATATGGCTCTTTATTCTCTTGCAACCAGTTCACTGGTTCATTTAGTTTGTGTACAGTTTCCAGCATTGTATATAATTCTGGCCTTTTTCCCCCGAATGTGATGCCCACAACAGGAATTAATGGAAATGGAATATTAATGGAAATGGTTTAAGCTTATTTAAAAAAATATATATATATTGGATTATTTATATTTTTAGATTTATAGTCTGGGTTTGGGACAAGGGTAAAATAGTAAAATCTGTACATAAAAATACGGATTCCCACAACATATTAATTGTTGTCTACATTTCATTAATTTGCTTCATCATTTTGATTTAGCTAAATCATGAGCAAATTAGTACAATGCTGCCATGATTTAACTAAAACAAGTGAATTAATTAATAAATTGTGGTAAAAATTGTGGCTTTTTTTCTTGCACACCATGTGCAGGTCTCTGTTTCAGTTTCAGTGTGACCTTCATAAAAAAATTGCCTGCTTTTAAATTTAAACATTAAAACATAAGCCTGCTTTTTTTCTCTCTGAAACTCTTGCATGGAGTTTTGAGGATTGAAAACACGCTTGCTCTCTTTTCAGAGTGCTTTGTAAACAAGTTATCACCCCTGTCCTGGCCATGCAATGAGATTTTACAGACCTCTGCTTGGCCATCTATGTAGGTCAAATAGCATGCCTGCATCTTTAACTACCAGAGAGCGCTGGCTGCTGAAAGCTGCTAACCAAAACAAGACTACACCTCCTTCACTTACAGCCAGCCCTGAACAAACTAATGTTACACAAAGGGTGGGCAGGGCAGCCGAACAGGATGGTCACAAAATAATAAAGAACATCTCTTCCTACGGCTGAAAACGTGATTTCTGTCAGGTCCTGCTCTGAGTGAGGTCTCAAATTACCCTGTATAGACTAAGGTTTTTGTTGTTTATGAATATGACTCCAGTGGAACTCATGTTATCACTGGCTTAGTAATTGTTCAGCTATACATTAAGATCAATAAAATATTAGTTCTGTACTGTAACTGTACATCAAAATCTGCCTAATTTGTTTTAATATAGAATTTTAAAAGAAACATCTGAGACAAACATCACTGAGAACTAGAGTAAGGATGTGATTTTGAAGAACTAGCCACCCATAGCTGATTCCACTCACAGCAAACCGACGTTTCCATGAAAGGCCTGTTAGTCCTGTGGCCTGAGTGACAGAGGCTTGAAAACACAGCCTTGGTGTGGATTTCCTGCTGCCATCCAATCTGACACTAAGAAATCCAGTACCCCACATTGGTCTCAATGGTTTTGTTCATTTTCTTCCTGTGAGACATGAATCTTTGTCACCTGTGAAGGAAATCATCATGTTTTTGAGATGAAGGAATGTTTTGAGGGTCTCCTTACCTTGTGAGAGGGTCTCATCTTACAAAAAAACAAGGGCTACGTTCTGTCCGTGCAGATGATAGCAGAAGCTGTGGGGCCGACCTAAAGGTAAATGCACAAGAAGTTCCTATCCTGATTAAAAACATACAGTCCAACAAAACAACTGTAGTTTTGCATTTCAAATTCTCACACAAATCAGTCTCACACAAACCTGCTCACATGGATTGTTGTGAGGTTTATGGGGTTTTCCCCATTTAGCTAATCAAAATGAATCTGATTACACCACTGTTGGTGACACACCTCATAATCTCTGGAGTTTCCCTATAACCTGTTAACTTAATTTGCACTTGATATTTTGTTGCCTCTAGTTAAACTGGACCTATTTGTCATATTTTGGTATTTACACATATGGAATTAAATAATTTTCGGTTTTGGACAAAATAGTGTTGTAGGTCTGAATCAGTGACGCTTAATTAGCTATTCTCTGATGACGTATTTTGACTGTCATACCGTGTCTACACCAGACGCCAGCAGCTGGATGCAACACGACAAATGACAATCGAACCCATTTTAAATCAGTGATGTTGTCGAGACTGAATGCAACGCGACACGACAAATCCTCGACAGTAAACTGATGCCTCTTTCTATTTATGATGTACTCACACAAAGTTCAAATGATTTGCAACGGTTGCTTTGTTGCGTCCAGTGTAGACAGCCTTTGGATGCTGCGGCACGGCGCGATGCGACAACGGTGTCAGTGTCTATTTCGTGCACACGATAAACAACAACAGGTAAACGTTTGGACGCTAGTGCTGATGAACATTTTTTTTAGCTCTCTGATATGTCGTGACAGATCGTAGTGCCTCAGTTCAGCTCGTGAACTGATCATCTCTTCATCTTTACTACAAGTTACAGCATGAAGTAAACATGAATGAATATCAGAAGGTATGCTGAAAGAAACAGAACAGCTTACTGAAATGTATACAGTAATGTCTCATGTAATCGCTCAATCAGTGTTTAAATGCAGTGTTTAGATCGCCAGTAAAACAACTTGTACACTTGAGGAAAGACATTCAATAAACTTGATAATCAGCTAGAAAATTAGCTCTAGAAAGGAGCAAATGCACTATATTAAATATTCATTATATTTTTACTTAACCTGTTTATTATTTAATGTAAGTTTGAATAAATCTGTCATTAAAAAAGCCACTGCTCAATATTTATTTTTCAATAACAAATTGACATAGTTCTGTTATGAAAACATAAAACTTGAATAACTAACATTTGATTATTAAATAACATTTAGTTTTATTTTTCAGCCAAGTGCATCCTGAATTTTAGGTTTTGGCCCAGAATTTCCAACCAAAAAGCTAAATTCTCTCATTATTTACTAACCTTCATGCCATCCCACATATATATGACTTCTTTTCTTCAGATGAACACAAACAAAGGTTTTAAGAAAAATAATCCGTACACTGAATTTGGTGTGTGTATGTGTGAGAGAAAAATATTATGAATTTAAACTTTTGTAAAGTATAAACCATTGCTTCCTGCAAAAGTTCTACACAGCTTCATGGGTCCATGCTTGATTTAACGCTTCCCTGGCTGGAAGTTTTTAATTTAAAATGTTTAAAATATTAGCATTTTGCTCACATAAACCTATCCTTTCACTAGTCTATGGCGTTCTTTCCAGTGTTGTTTTTGGACCTCACTGAATTTCATTGGACAAAAACTTAAACAACATTCTTCAAAATGTCTTCCTTGTGAAAAAAAAATCATACTGGTTTGGAACAACATGAGGGTGAATAAATGTTGATTGATGAGTTGTCTATCTCTATATTTTAGTGCTGGTTCACCACAACTGACCAATTATTTTTGCCACCTGCATAGGAGCGAAGAGACAACTAGTGGTGAGTCACGCAGAGTTCTTATCTTTGGCTTAATAACCAGACCGACCTGACAGGCTGGTTTAGAGTAAGAAGCAGGTGGAGAGAGGTCACTGGTGCCAAACTACAGGGAAAAAAAGAAGCATGGAGTTGGTGCCAAGCAAAAGAAAGCCAAGAATCCGAGTGGTATAAAAGCCCTATTGTGCCATACTTTACAAATCTAAGCACCAGGAGCAGGGAACAGAGGGTCAAATCTTATGGTAAAGCATAATCTCAAAGAGATTTCTACCAAATTATAGCTGCTACCAAAAGTGTTGCCGCCATGCTGTTGTTTGTTTGTGCGCTGGTGTTCAGTGACTTAACATTTGGCTGACTAACAGCAGCAGAGGCTCGTGAGGTCGTTCTGCTATGGGTTAGTGTATTCTCACAGCTGATGACTTCTGGAGGAATAACCCAAGCAGGGCCAAACTCATGGGAATTATGGGTCACCTTTAACGCAAAACAAGGGGAGAAGCCAAGAAGGCAGGAAAGGGCACAGCTGGCCTAGCACACAAGAGAGTACTGTGTGACATGAGACATCCGGACTAGCGCTGTGTGGTTGTTCAGGAAACCAGCTTGGTTCAACATATGGTGCAGCGGCCCCTCCCTCGCTCTGTCTGATTGGCTCTCCTGTCTCCGGGCATGTTTCTGCAGAATTTAGCCAATCAGATGAAGGCATGAATTTCCCTTCTGTTACAAACAAATCTAAAATTCAACATGAGTGACATCACTGGCCCTTTAAATGAAACCACAAACTTTTTTAAAAGCAAGCATGTGGTTGACAGGCTGCTTCTGCAGACAGGTACCACACACTGTCTCAGTGGAACATGATGTGATCTTGGTTTTGTTTTTTTCCAAAACATAATTTACATTATTTTTTCTGTGCAAAGACAAAATGCATTGTTATGAACGTGCATACATGATTTACTGATTCACCAGGTTACTTCCCTCACTTTGTCCTTTTGGACAACCCTCTTTGAATCTAGGTCCTTTGTAAACTTTTCACCATTAAAAGTGATGAGTCCAATTTTTCTTCCCACTGCAAAAACCTACAAGTCTTTAAAATAAGACAAGTACTTGAGAAAAGCAACAATGCATAAGCTATTAAAAATATTTGTGTTTATACTTAAAAGTTAAAAAAAGTCAAGTGCTGTACAAGAAAATATAATTGCATTGAATATGCATTCTCTGAAAACAAGGAAATATTTTAAAGAATGCTGGTAACCAAACACTTTTGGTGACCTTTGACTTCCATTGTTAATAAAAAAAAAGCATGTTCTAAATAGTATAAATGTGGGTAGCATGAATTAAATTATATAATTATATTCCATTAAGGATATTTTTGTTAGTTTTTGAAGTGTTACTTTGCAGAGAAAAGCACAGACAAATCACTGCACTTTGTCTGAGAAAGAATTCCGACCAGCCGGACATAGCAACAGTGGCTCAACCAATGGTGTGAGTTTGGGGCGGGGCTTTGTTGTTTGTTTGGCCAGTGCATGGGGGAGTGTTTGGGAAAGCTGTTTGAAAACAATCATATACCCTTTTCACAAGACTGTGATGACGCATTTAATGGCATCGTAAATTGATTTTTTTTTTTTTAAATGTATGTACATTTATAAAACTAGTCTTTGTATATTATCACCTTTGCATCAAATTACAAAAAAAAAACTAGTTAACGCTAATGCGAGGGTGTCTCTAATGCAGAGTCTATGGGAGGGATGATAAATTTGACATCGTTTTCTCTTCTGACTGCTGTTATCATTTATTATGAAAGTCAAGAAAACACTATTTTGCTATTTCGAGCAAATGGGAATGCAAAAATATATTTGTGGTAGTCTCCATGCATTCACTGCTCATGAAGTTAACCCAACTATGACGACTTCCGCTGATGAGAAACCCAGAATTGTGAAAAAGGTCCATTGTTTTTGCAATTATGTTCGATGATGCTGGCAGAGCAGAAACAACACACTCACAATACAGTCACCATGTTCAGACTATCTTAAAAACTAGTTAAACCAAGTGGTAATCAGTCTTACTTTTCAGATTCAAATTAGAGCAATCTATGTTTTTTAATGTGACTGACTTCAAAAAGTTATGAACAGATTTGCAGAAAAAAATTAGATAACTAACTTTTAAGACTAGTTTCAGCAGTTTCTGCAACCAGCCACAGGTTTAACTGATGAATTGTGTTGCTTTATTATAGTAAAGATTTGATTGATAAGTCATAATTGTTGGTAATGCTTGATGTGGGAATAAAATGTATCTGTTTATTCCTTTTGCCCTTTTTGTTTGCTTCACTCTTAGAGGACTGGGTAGAAACCAAAAATGCATGAGTGCGGGGGAAGTGTTCACTATCAGTCTGTCTTTCCTGTTTGTAAATGATTGGTTAAGTCCCCTGAAACTGTTACCGAGGAGGAAACAGAGAGACTTGGCTGAGAACAGTGAACTGCACTGAATTGTTTGCTCAGAACACAATGTATAAATCTCTTTGGGGGAGGAGAGAAAGAATGAAGTTTGTTTTGCACGATTAAGGAAACAACATACAGAAATATACTCAAAAATAACATGCACATGATTTATCCAGACCACATATCATAATAAAGATTTTATCATACGCATCAAAATTCCAAGACTGCTGGATTGGAGGGTGACTCCTCTCAGATGATATCTGATTACTAGGAATAGATCCATAAACTGGTGTTACATTGATTTGGTTTCCACATCCTTTCCACAGTGGAATGCATAAAGAAGTCATTGTTTATGATCTGTTAAAAAATAGACGTGTCTTCAAGTTTTCAAGGACACAGCTTGAGAAAATCAAGCCTTACTCTGTATTACAAAGCCTAAACTTAAACCAAATATTATAAAAAATACAAAAAAAAACAAAACTAATAAAATCAAGTATTGCAAGCTTGATATGATATGTAAACGTCTTTAAAAGTATATATGTATATGAGTGTGTGTGTGTTTTTAAAGAAGTCTCTTACGCTCATCAAGGCTGCATTTATTTGATCAAAAATACAGAAAAAACACCAATATTGTGAAATATTATTTCGATTTATCATAATGCTTTTCTATTTTGATATACTTTAAAATATAATTTATTTCTGTGATGAAAGGCTGAATTTTCATCAGCCATTACCCGTTACTCCAGTCTTGAGTGTCACATGATCCTTCAGAAATCATTCATGCTGATTTATTATCAGTGTTGGAAACCGTTGTGCTGTTTAATATTTAATATTTTTTTTCAGCATACTTTGATGAATAAAAAGTTAAAAAGAACAGCAAAAATCATCCCATTAAAAAACAAAACAAGATATATTCTCTGAAAGATAGATTCTCTTGCACAATATTGATTCTCAAGTAATTTTAATTTTTTTTTAAGAATCATGGAAAAGCAAGACAAAAATGAAAGAGACCCACACATTCATTGCCATAACTCATAATTTATGGCCACGTTTTATTACTTCATTGCCTTGTTTTAGTTCAATCAAGATCACTATTTAACAAAAACAAAGGAACAGATTAGTACAATGTGGCCATGATTTAAATAATACATTTATTTAAAATGAGTGAATGAATTAATTTGTGATAACAAACACTTGTTTTTTTTTTCTTGTTTTTTCCCTACTCGTAATAATAGTGTAGTAAACTAAAGCTGCACTGTAAAAAAAAATTCCGTAAAATTTACAGTAAAAAACTGGCAGCTGTGGTTGCCGGAATTCTACCGTAAAAAGTACTGTAACAACATTTTAGGTTTTACAGTTTTAACTTAAATTTACAGTTGAATACCGTAATTTCATTAACTGATATTATGTTAATATACCAACCTATTGAAGTCCTGAAATCTGTTTTGTACCTTTGAAATACACTGATAACCACCAAATGCAGGTGGTGATGAGAAAGCCACATGATGAACCAAAGCCTATCACAAGCATCTTTTAAATAATAACATATATAGAAGGTCCACAGTGTCATTCACACAAGCACTAAACACCATCATGGTGAGACTCATTAAACTGAAATATGCTATAAACATTAATTTAACAACATTAGATGTAACATACAACCCTAATAAACATAACTGATAAGAAAAAACTAAGAAGAAACATAGTTCTTTCAAAGAAAAAACATCGAATTCAAATAAAATTTGAAATGCAACGCAGGGAGTTCTGGGAACGTCAGTTTACGGTTTTTCCCTGTAAATTTTACAGGAACTTACCGGTAACCATTTAACAGGTTTTTACTGTAGCATTTTCACAGTTTTTTACCGTTAAAATCATGGTCATTTTTTACAGTGTGTGTACAACTTTAAATCACAAAGTTCTCAAAAATGTAATTAACAGAGTTCATTCTTTCAGCACTCTTTCAGCATTTATTTATTCAATATCCCGAAATGCACATAAAAATGCGTGTATGGAAACATAGCTACTGTCTGAACTGTAGCTGCTATATTGTGCCGCTGTAAATTCGCATAAACTTTTGCACATATTGCCAATGGTCGCTGTCACTTGCACGAAATCACCAGCTCAAATTGAAAACGAATGCTTCCGGATGTTTTGCAAATGGTAATTGAACATGCTGTTCTTCTGTCCCTCATAGCCTCATTTCCATTCACATCAAATTAATTATGCCACTAAGCCATATTGAAAAGTGAAGAATGACACTGGAACATTAGTATTATGTTTGTCCTTTAAAAACTGGTTCACAATGCCTCAGCAACACCAACAATGTTGACATGGATCCAACAAAACCCATCAACTGTTGAAATGAGATGTTTGTTGAGCCTAGGAGCGATACACTTCTGACTGGGTTAAAGGTGAGACGGGAACAAAGCTACGCCGAGGGCACTAAATCCATCTGATGTCTGTAGATGACACTATTTTTGGAGCTATTAGCTCTGGCAGAGGCTGTCCTGGTGTAAGCAGGGGGTGTGGGGTAAAGTCACTTACCAGAATAGAAGTTTGAAAAACATTTAAAAGATATTTGTTCTGGATTTTAAGTAAACAAGATGACCAGAGTCACTCGGATGCCAGTGTATTCCCGAATCGCAGCTAACATCCTGGCACATGTCAGCTTCGTCTGTCTATGACAGTTCATGCCAGTGGTTTTGCTCTCTCAAATGTGTTTAGAATTACCACGGCTTGTTCAAAACAGCGCAAAAACAGCAATTCAAACTGCGTCTTTACCCTGAAGTGTGGCTCGCTCGCTATTCTTTTCCAGGAAAACATCCTAGTTACTCTAGCATGGAACCTGATTGAAAGCAGGTGTGACATCGGATTCCAGCTGAGTACCTCGAGAAACACTGAGGCACATGGGTGAGGCGAGACTGGAGATTGTAAACAGTTAAAAGTTCATTTTCATATTTTCTTGTTTTCCATGCATGCAGGCCATTTCTGGGAATCAGCAAAGTGCAACGAAAGCGTGACTATATTAGTACTCCAAGCTTTGTGAACAATCTGCCATTAATACAGAGGCTGAATGCGCTCTGGATTTATTGGCGCTTCAAACAGGCAAAACACTGACTGGTGATGCCACTAACTTGAAAACCCAAAAATGAAAATCCTATTATTATTTACTCTCCCTGAAGTTGTTCCAAACCTGTAGAGCTTGCTTTCTTCTTTTGAACACAAACTATATTTTTAAAGATTGTGGGTAACCAAACAGTTTCTGTTCCCCATACTACCAGTATTCTTCAAACGTTACTTTTATGTTGAGCAGAAGAAAGAAACTCACACAGGTTTGTTTAATGATGGCAGAATTTAAGTTTTTGGGTGATTTATCTGTTTAGCTACAATTTCTGGCAGCAATTCATCTAGAAGCATAGATTTTCTAGTAATTCTATAGTTTGCTAACAAGTCATTTACTCATTCTCAAGTTGTTCCAAACCTGTGTGAGTTTCTTTCTTCTGTTGAACATAAAAGAAGATATTTTGAAGAATTTCGGTAACCAAAGAGTTTCTGGTCCCCATTGACCCCATTCCATAATGGGTACCAGCAACTGTTTTTTCAAGTCAAATGTAGAAAGTGTTTCTGTATTTAGAAAAATGCGTATGAACATATTCAGGTCATATTCAAGTCATACAAGTGTTAGTTTTTATTGTTTTGAATCAGTTTTTATTTTATACTTTTCTGTTCATTTTAAGTTTTGATCATTTGGTGTGTGTTTTTGTCATTTGTAGGCTAGTAGTGTTTGTTTTTGTTTTCTATATAATTTTTGTACGAATTTTTATTTCAGTTTGAGTTATTTTATTACATCAAGTAAAGAATTTAGCTGAAATAAATGTTATTTTATTTCAGTTAACATTTATTTCAAGTAATGTAAATTTAGTTTCAGTGTTAGTTTTAGTTAACTATTATAACCTTATGTTAATATCTAAAAAAAAAAAAAAGATATTACCCCCTTAAATTGCTTCAGTGTAGTTAGCTAATTTTGTTTTAAAATACTCATTTTTTTTAAAGAGTAACTTACACTAGACAGAGCGGGGCAGGAAGTGCCAGCATGTGTCTGTGAGTCTGGAGCGGTCGGAGGGGTTCGGGTGCGAGGTTACAGGGATCTCTGTCGTACTGGCTTACTCTGGTTTGCTCCGCATTTGCTTGGCTGTGCTCCAGGGTGAGGGGCTCGTGGCAGAGATGAAGACGGCGGTTCATCTCATACCTTGTTTGTCCTTTCGTGGAACAGTCTTGGAAGGGGACAACTTGGCCTGGTCCATATTGTGCTCAGTTTGAGTCACCAAGCGCTTGCTTTCCATTCTGGATGTCACGTCAGATTTAGAAATTCATAATATATCCTTCAGGTATTTTTAAAGCGCGAGCAACAACAGTGTACTGTAATTATACTTAATTTACTCTGTCAAAGATTGACATGGAAAAGCCAAAAATAGCCTTATGTAATACGAACATAATGCATACCTGTATGATGACATGAGAACCTGGCAAAAACATGCATAAGGCTTTATATAAGGGTTTCATCCAATTGAGATGTTTACAAAAATAAAAGAAAATTAACAATAAAATAAAAAATGAAGAAATATGATGAAGAAAAAAGTCTTTAATCTTTTAATCTTTTTTAATCTTTTAGTCTTATATATATATATATATATATATATTAGTGCTAATCCCGATTAATTGCATCCAAAATAAATGTTTTTGTTTACATAATATATGTGTGTGTACTGTGTATATTTATTATGTATATACAAATACACATACAATATATATTTTGAAAATATTTACATATACATTTACATGTATATATTTATATTCATATAATTTATATTATATATAAATATATTTAATATATAAACATTGGCACATTTTTCTTGAATATATACATGCATGTGTGTATATTATACACAACACACACATATATTATGTAAACAAAAACTTTTATTTTGCATGTGATTAATCGCAATTAATCATTTGGCAGCACTTTTATATATATATATATATATATATATATATATATATATATATATATATATCATATTATTTGTCATTAAAAATAGTGTTATTGACCTAAATTATTTTATTATTATAACTTAATTATTTAGCTTTATAAACCTATTATGTTTTTCTGGTTTTTATATTAATTGTCAGGCTGCAGTGTAGTTTCAAGCAACCTTGAAAATACCATAGTCTCAGTTATTGTTACTACAGTAAATATAATAAATTAATAAGGGATCTCCAAGCACTATAAGAAACTTTTTATCATTCTGCCATGTTGTTTTAATCACAATAATGGCTAAAACAAATTTACTACAGTTTTATTGTCATAACTGTGGCACATTTTTGTTTGGGATTGTTTTGTTTACAATAATCATTTTACATTTATGGCATCAAGGAAGCGCAGTCAGTGGCACAGTATTCCAGAAGCTTCTAGCTGGCACGGAGAGCAGGACGCGGCATCTTTCTGTGACCCTGAGGCTGCAGCAGCTCTTTGCATTGTGTCAGCTGCACGGGGAAACAGGAGCTGGGGAAGACAATCCCAGCAGGAAGCAGAGCGCAGCTGTTCTGCAGTGTTACAGGGGGTTTATCCACAAAACTTCTGACAGCATTTAGGTTGTTTTTTTTTTCTCTCTCTCTCTCTCCATTTTTCTCTTTATGCTGAAAATTTAGGGTGTTAATTGCACTGTAAAAAAAAAAAAAAAAAAAAAAGTTGAGCCAACTTAAAATTTTAAGGCAACCAGCTTCAGCAGATTTTTGAGTTTTCTCAACTTGTTGTTTTAAGTTTATACAACAAAAAGTTGAGAATCTCCTGCAAAAATGAGTTGAGAGAACTCAAAAATCTGCTGAAGCTGGTTGCCTTAAAATTTTAAGTTTGCTCAACTTTTTTTTTTTTTTTTTTTACAGTGTGGGTCAAATTCCTAACACACTTGAAAATAAGTTGGTGTAGAAACCATTTTCACTCAGACATTGTTTGTAAATTTCACAATGAATTATAAAATAAATGAATAAAAAAGGAAGAAAGAAACAAACAAACAGCAAGTAACATACAAAAATGATTTTTTACAGAGCAAATTCCTATTTTGTTTTAAGGCAAGAGAGGAAAATAAAATGGCCAGAAATATAACAAGATTGAGAAAAAAAATGAATTGCAGCCAAAAGCATGTAATGAAAAAATAGGTGATCAGACTCTGCCTTGCACAATTTAAATTTCACAATTAAAAAAAAAAAAAGACTGAAGCACCATTTTCTTGTCAGACATACTCTAATAATGAATTTTATTTACAACTTAAAAAATATTTCGTTAACACTGCAATTCAAATAAATGTTTTCATTTTTTAATGTAAAAGAGAAAAACAAAATGTCCTGAAATATAACAAGATTTAGGAAAAAAAATAGTTTACAGCCAAAAAAAAAACATTTATTGGAAAACAGCTTGTTAGCTCTGCCTTGCATTAAGAGTAATTTGTAAATGTCACAATTAAAAAAATAAAATAAAATAAATAAATAAAAAGAAAGTGAAAATGTGAAATCTTGAAGTAGAAAGAATGAAACCGTATTTTCTTGTTTTTACAGTGCAAATAAATGTTGTTGTTTTGTTTTTTTTTAATGGAAGAGAGAAAAGCAAAATGTCCAGAAGTATAATAATATTTAGGAACAAACTTAATTACAACCAAAATCACGTAATGGAGCACAGCTGGTCAAACTCTTTGCATTCTGAGTCATTTCTTTAGATGAACCAAGAACACATTTTTCTTCTTTTTTAACCTGATGAAAAGGCAGCTCAGCCAACTGGCCAGAGGCTGTAAATTAGTTTGAAGTACAGAAGAAGCCCAGATGAATGGCACCTTTAGGATCAGTGGGTGGGAAACGACCTCTGTACCTGGATCATGTGCTTCTGATGACTTACTGAAGGAGGTCAGAGGTTACGACCCTACCCCCATCACAACTGTAAACAACAGGCAATCTGGATATAGCAGCTCGCTTGCTTAATAGGGACATTAAAGGGCTGCTTATGGAAATACACTACATGTGAAGGATGCCTGATTTTATTCTCATTATTATGAAACATATGTTTGCTTGTTAAACCCTTATTTGACTGTTAGGTAGATTCATGTGGTCCGGCTGACTTCCAGTGAGATGCGGTCTGTATGTGATGTCTGAATTATTTTAGAGAGTTAATGTTCCCAGAAGTCTCAGCAAGGCATTTTACATTATTATTTTAAAATGATTATTATATTATAAAAAATTACACAGACACACACATACACACACACATTGATTATTATAGTTAAATTAAATTAAATTAAAACATTTTTGTTACTTGAAATAAAAGTTAGCTAAATTATATTATATAAGCCTATATATAACTTTTTAGTTTTACCTAGTTGTATTTATATTTTTATTTAGTCTAACTTGATGTAATAAAATAACTAAAACTAAAACTTAAATACAAATTAATAAAAACTTTTATATTAATAAAACATTAAAAATATTAATAATAATAATATCTCAGTAATACTAAAATAAACTGTTTGGGGAAAATATTCATATTCATTTTTCATAAGAAGAAGTGGTCAGAACAAGTTCTTCCAAGAAATACAGCACTTGTTTGAAAAACTTTATTAAACAGGTTTGTGAATGAATCTATCTTGATGTTCAGTTGAAATAATTTTTTACAGTTGTTATTGAAATATAATAGCCTGTATAACAGTATTATAAATAGAACAGCCAGATTGTACAAAGAAGCCATTCATAAACCAAAACTAAAGCAGTTACTTTCGCAAATCTATTAGACCGAATCACTGAAAGGAACCGATTCAAAAAAGTGATTCATTCACGTGATTCATTCATAATCGGACATGGTGTTCTGCACATGCAGCACATTCAGTAAAGTGCATTCTAATTCTGTCGCATATCAGCAGAGCGTAGTTGGGGACACTAAAATAGTAAAAATGATAGTCTAGACTTTTTCTTCCTTTCCTGACATGGATGTGACTGAGTCATGCAACCTCAGAAATGTTTGAGACATGCTTGTGTTAATCAAGAGCTGTGACATCCCCATGACACGTTATATATTACACAACTGAAAAGACACCTGGACTCCACAACCCCTCGGTCAGATGGGATTAAGAGGGGATCCTCTTACACTTCCCAGTAATCTGTACCATAGACCCTTCCAGGAGACAGAATGTCACCAGAGAACTTGAGGGAAGTTCATGCGCTCCTACATCAGAATCAATGACACAGAGAGAGAGAGAGAGTGAGTGAACGGACTTCTGGAAAGGCCCTGCTAGTCGGTATGCACTGGTTCAGACCGGTTTCTTTTCCACAGTGCAGACATGTAAATAGCGGCCTGGAGAACCGCCAGCATTACTCACCATTCTCTCTTAAGGGCTAAAGAGAGAGAGAGAGAGAGAGAGAGAGAGAGAGAGAGAGAGGGAGAGGGGAAGTGAGTGTGGGCTGGCTGACACTTCCCAGAGTCCATCAGTTTGTCTGTGTGTTACACACACATGCTGTCAGACACGGAGGAGAGCTCATACAGAGGACTGATTTGATCTGATGTAGCGCTGCCTTTTCTTTTTTTTTGAAGAAAACTCCATTTACAAACCTAAAGGATGCTTTAAATGAAATTAAAGTATTGGGACTTTTGTGCATTATTGAGACTAATGTGTTAACGTGCGCAAAAAAATAAAATAAAAACAAATAAAAAATCCTATTCCTGAGGGAAATACTTTTCAGTTTATATTTTAAAAATAATATTAATATTTAAGATATCACATGGATTCAGAAGATTTGGAATATAGTGCATAATATGTTTGGGCTTCACTATGTGGCATTTTTTCATCATTTTTAAATATCGAAAGCTCCAGTATGCAGTCATTATATCTGCATATTTACTCTCTGACACACACACACACACACACACACACACAACAACAACAACAACAACAACAACAATAATAATAATAATAATAACAATAAAAATAATACAATTAGTGATTTATATTAAGGAAATATCAGCCATTTTTGCTTTGTTTTGCTGGATGGAAAGATAAAAATTCATTTTTATGTCATTCCAGTGAATGATGTTGTGTTTGACTTGTTGACAGTGAATTAGAGTGATTTGTTGTGTTGGTCAGATTTATTCTGTAGGTTAACCAAGCTTCATCTCTGAGGCATGTAGAGGCCTGTCCTTCAAAACAGAGAGAGGAACCTGTTGAACAGGACCTCCACTCATCTGACAACATTTCTGAATCGCTACGCCACTCATGTTCACTAGATTAGTCATTTAGGCTGTAAACAAGTATCAAAAGCTACTGTTCCTCTAACCATGCAAATATTTAAACCCTGTTCTAGTTTGTACAGTAGGTTTTCTCCAAGTAGACTATAAAAAGCACACCAGAACAAACATTCGCACATGTGCACAGCAGCACGGAAATGTTAGGTAGAGATTAATTCAATTAATTGCATACTCAATTTAATTGCATGCTCAAAGTAAAAAAACAAAACAAAAAACATCACTTGTAACTTTTAATAGACATTCTTCATGCTTCACATGGAGTGCTGGTACACAAGTCTCCATGTGCGCACAAGCCGGCCATGTCACACTTCAGTGTAGTCAAGTCAGCAGAACGGTCTATAGCTGCATACTCAGAACTGCTGGCCTACTTCCCTGATCATCAGCCTCCATAGGATCTGAGCATCAGACGCCAATTCATTCCTATGGGATTCCTCAACTCTATAGTATCTATTAGATGTTCCCATTGATGCATTCATTTATAAAAGTGATGCAGATAAAATCTGCTTGTAAGGCTAGGTTGAAATATTGATCACTAGAAATTAATCAGTTTTTATTTTTATGAACCGATATCGATTCTTGATCGATGCTGTTTTCGGTTGACGCGTGACAAATGCCGTATTTTTTAGCGCGTCTCCCATCTAATAAATCGCAGTGAGTTTTGTGTTTTGTCACTTCTGATATGAAACAAAGCCTCAGCTTTAAAATTTCGGCAAATTTTATTACGAAACTCAGAGAATAAATACAGTTTTGGCGCTCTTTAATGTGACAGAGCCCGGCTCGTGAACTGATCGATCTCTTCGTCTTTTCTACTAGTCACAGCACGAAGTAAACATGAATGAACATCAGAAGGTGTGCTGAAAGAAACAGAACAACACTGAAATGTCTCATAGCCTATCTCATGTAATGGCTCAGTCAGTGTTTAAATCGCAAAAAATGTCAATAAAACAACTCGTAAACAATATAGCGTAACATCGTTTATTCAATGTCCGTAAACTTGATAGTTAACTAGAAAAACTCCGTAAACTTGATAGTTAACTAGAAAACTGAACTCTAATAATGAACATTTTGCTAAATATATGCACTATATCACATTTTCATTAAATTTAAAGCTCTAGTGTTTTTGTTACATATAGCACTGAACACATGAGTTGAATTTCTTAGCTTTCCTAAATATCTTTATTTATCAACAAGACTCATGACTTTCTAGGAAAGCATAAGTTACTGACTTATGTTGTTTCCCATTTTAAACAAATATAATCGGACAATTGATTACAAACCCATCTGAAAGAATAAATCTCGGAAATCTGTTTTTCTGTTTTCCAGCTCACGTTAGGAACATTTTTGCCATTGGAGTCAAAGGAGAAACTGATTAGGCATGTTTATTATATTATCCTAATAATATTCGAGTTAGACTTGAAGAGGTTTTGAAAAGAAGAGAAAGGAGCAAGTGGCACGCCAACTGTTTCTGAAAGCAAGAAGCGTCTGTGTCTCTGAACTGCCCCTCTCATGACCTTTTATTGAGGTTTTCAGTAAACAGGTCTTACATTAGACCTCTAGCGCCCTCTTGTGATTCATCAGTTGTAGTAACGGCACACCAACCTCGCACTGATGTCTGCAAATGAGCCGTTGTTGGATGGTAGGACCGAACAATGAACTTTTCATACTTTTGTGGCATTTTTTTTTAAAATCCTTATTTTACATATTGAAAGCTGCAGTAGCCACATCAGACAGGTCTCTAAAAATAGTTTCTCATTATTATTTAGTTTATTATTAATATCTTTTTACATTGTGTGTGTGTGTGTGTGTGTGTGTGTGATACACACACACACACACACATACATACATACATATATATATATATATATATATATATATATATATACACACACACACACACACACACTGCCCTCCAAAAGTTTGGAAACACCCCTGGCAAAGTGTGGTTTTGGACGATATCAGCATAAATCCTTATCATTTTTTGGTGCTTCCAAGCTGTGCAAATCCTATTTGGAGAGGAAACTGGCATCAGCTGGCATCACGTCTGTCATGGAATGGCCTCCCCAATCACCCGACCTCAACCCAACTGAGCTACTGTACTATGAGAGGAACTGGACCGTGATGTCCGTAAGAAGTGTCCAAACAGTGTGAATCATCTTTGGGCAATCTTTCAGGAGGCTTGGAGTAATGTATCAAGTCAATGTTTGAATAAACTGACAGCTCGGATGCCCAGATTACGCAGAGATGTAATAGCTGCTAATGATGGATATTTTGATTAATCGAAAATTTAAGTATTTTCTATGTATAAACTGTTTATGTAATAAAATATGTTTTCGTAGTTTGTGTTGTCCCTTATCAGTGCAAAATTATCACAAATTAAAAAGGATTCATGCCAATATTGTCCAAAACCCCACTTTTCTAGGGCGTTTCCAAACTTTTGGAGGGCAGTGTGTGTGTGTATATATATATATATATATATATATTAGGGCTGTCAAATGATTAATCACGATTAATTGTATCCCAAATAAAACTTTTTGTTTACATAATATATGTGTGTATACTGTGTATATTTATTATGTATATATAAATACACACACATACAGTATATATTTAGAAAATATTTACATGCATATACATTTATATATTTATATTCTGATATTTTATATTATATATAAATATATTTAATATATAAACATAACATTTTTCTTAAATATATGCATGTGTTTGCATTTATATATACATAATAAATATACACAGTATACACACATATTATGTAAACAAAAACTTTTATTTTGGATGTGATTAATCGCGATTATTCGTTTGACAGCACTAATATGTATACATACACACATACACTATACATATATATATATATATATATATATAATGAGACAATACAAACATTCTGAATTCTTTTAAAAACAGTTTATAGATTTTTTAATTATTTTTTTCCATTTAAATTTTTAATTGAAACAGTCATATTTTGTTGCTTCGCTTTTAAACAGAATAATGTGGCTAGCTAACCAAAGAAACAAAACAAAACAAAACAGTATATACAGTCAGTTTTCATGGCAAATTTAAGATAATAATAATAATATGTTTAAAGAGAATGAAGCCTGTTTTTATATAAATCATTACATGTTTCTATGTATCATTAGTATTTTATTTTGTTGCCCTCAATTTATGATGATTTCACCTAAAAACTATTGCATTAAATGTCCAAATGCATCACAATTTGTGAGGCCAATATCATCAAAATAATGTGACAATACAAAAATTCAGCATTCTTTTAACAACAGTCTTTACATTTCTTTAAAAAAGATGTCCTTTTTTCCCCTCAGCAGATGGATCTCATGCAATTTAGAGACACAGTTACAGTCCCTCAGGAGGACTGCAGAGAGACGACTCTGCCTTATCATAGTGAAACGCCGCTTTGTATGTCACCTCACACTTGTACATATTCTCACCGCTCCATTTATGAGCCAGAACCGAGTACAGTCCCACAGCCGAGAATGTGCCTTCAGGCTCTCGGAGCACTTGTGGAGAGCTGGTGTGTTTCTTCAGACCTGTTGCTCCGTTTACCTTCCATGTGATCCTCACCGCTTTAGACTGTAAGCCGGTGATGACACACGCCAGCGTCACTCTCTCCGAACGCTGCTTCTGAACTCCAGCAGGGAGAAGAACATGCACTTTCGGAGCCGCTTGGCGATCAACACGGACGTGAGGAACTGAAAAAACATGTTAATGATGAATATAAACTGAGCAGCAAAACCGCATTTCGAAACTTCCTGAAAGCATCTCTTACTTTCCACGATAAGTTGAAGTCCTCTGCTAAACATCTGGTTCATTGGGTCCTTCTCACCTGAAGCAATGCTGTAATAGAAATCTGCAATGAGCTACATGATCAAGACATTAATTGATTTAATCGATTTTGGCTTGAAAGTCTCACCGCAGCAGAAGAAGAGAGATAATAAGGATAAGCACCCTAGTTGCCTTTCTATTCTTGTTCATTTCTTTTCTGTTTCATTTAATTTCTTTATATGTGTCTGAGATATAATTTCCCTCTAGAGCCAGTGAAGCTTGATTTGATTCAGTGTTGACTCTTGTGAAGCTGACACAGAGGTTGACGGTTGAGGGAAGAACGTCCCATGTGCTCACAAGCCGTCTGCAGATGGTCCATTTAAAAGCAATCAGCCATTACACTGTTGATTCCTTCGAATCAGGTTTTAGGAAATTCATGTTTTTAATATTAACAGAAATATTTTATTACAATGAAATCTTTAAAATTGTATTTTAATATATACTATAAAATGAATAGTGGTGTTTGCAGCAGTTTCATCTTACTATCAACGAGAGCTAATCATTTTATTCATTATTTAATTAATCAATTTTATTTTATACTTTCCATTTTCTTTTCAATTTTAGTAATTTTGTTTTGTAATTTTTATTATTTTAATTTTGTCCACATAGTTTTTATTAATTTTTATTTCAATTTTTTTATTTTAGTACATTACAAGTTAAACTACATAAAAATTGAAAAAGTTTATTTTATTTTATTTTATTTCAGTTATCGTTTGTGTTTTGTGGTTTTTATTATATTATTACATTTTATTTACATTTTTTCAATTTTAGTACAGTTAAACTATATATAAAAATTGAGATTTTTTTTTATTTCAGTTATCGTTCATTTTATTTCAAGTAATGAATTTTTTTCCCTTTTTTATGGTTTTAGTTAGTCAACAATGATAACCATGCGGGGCAGGCACCTTGTTATTTTATGCTATTTTATGCAATCATATCTTTCACTTTTCAAAATCACAATGAATCATTTACATTTCATAATTTATGCTACATGTGTGAGGTCTAATAGGCTTTTTATCCACAGATGCGGTGCTTTGCTATTTTGACTTCTGTAATATAATATAATATAATATTGGATAAATATTGGATTATCTGAAGTGCAGACAAGATGCAAGTACACAATTGCTATTTGTGTTTATTAATATTTTTTTCCATGATACGCTGAAAAGAAAATATTGTTTTTCTTTTCTGTTATACACCATAAAGTATCAGTGTGCTAAAAACACATTTGACTGTTATTCGGTTAAGAGGGACATAAAAACAGGAAAGAGCCGTTGGTTTACTGGCACAGACAGATGCTCGTTCTATCACAACACTGCCAGCACTTCTGCACAGATCTCCTGGGAGCCAACTAATCCAATTAGAGCAAAGTTTGCAGGTTTTGCAATGCGAGCCAGGAATATTTGAACATTAAAAAGATCGCTTTCGTGATGGAAAATAGAATGCATGATATAGTATTAAAAAGTTTATTGTTTACCATAAATACAGTTCATCTGCACAAGGATGCGTTTAAGATCAGTTTATATCTAAAACATAATGGCCCGGTTTCACAAACGGGGTTTAGCTTAAGCCAGGACTAGGCCTTATTTAAATTAAGATATTTAAGCAACTTTTACAAAAATGCCTTGGAAGAAAACATTAAGGTGTGCATCTTGACACAGAACAATGACTCTGTCCTATTTTAAGATATGTCAGAGCAAGATATTTTCAGTTGAGACAGCTCAAACATGCATTTTAGTCTGGGACTAGCTTAAGCCTTGTCTGTGAAACCGGGGGTATATATAATACAGCATTTGCATTCAGTTGTTAAACATTTGCGTTTGGTTTTTGTTTGAAAACCCGCAATAATAAGTTCCAGTGTCATTTCGTAAAGTTGGGATGATTTGTAAGAAGTGTCGAGGGTTTAACCGTTCCCGGGTTAAGACGGCGTATCTGCTGTGGTCCAGTGCCGTGCCGTAGCGCACCTGTGAAATGTTGGTGATATTGTAGGAGAGGATCAGCTGTGGCCCGTGCCATGGAGTCTGTTTATACCAGCTCAAAACTCCTTTGCTGCTGTTAGGCATCAGTGGGCAGCTCAGTGTGACATTTTGCCCCTGCTGCACGGACACATTCAATGAAGTCTTCCATAAAAAGCCTGAAATTACATGCACAGTGAAACATTTATAAAAAAGAAAATAATGAAGAAATATATTCAGATCATGAATATTCTCAGTATTATTAGTGTTTGGTAAAATTGGAAAATCATTTTAAAAAAACTGATATATATATTTTAAATAAATTCATGAGTATATAAAAATAAATCAGTAGTAAAAAAATCATTAAAAGAAACAGATATAAAATTTAAAACGGCAATACGTGTATTTAAACAGATAACGAACTTAAAATATTCAAACAGAAATACGAGTTTAAAACACTTACATTGCAGTACCAGATACAGAAGTGAAAACAGCTTCTTGTTGCAGCTTATGTGAAGATCCATGGTTTTATTATCCATATAAGTCAACGTGGGTGAGAGCTGTTCAAGTTTGGCTGTCTGTAAACCTGCTTCCTGTATGGAGAGTTCAGTCCTCACAGTTACACGAGTCTCTCAGGAGGAATGAAACTGCTGGAGGGAGGGTGCAAATGATGGGGTCATGACCCCTGAAAATGATACGTGCAGATAATAATAATGCCTATTTTAAAAGTGAAGATAAACACCATACTATGGAAGCCGTTTCTGCCACTGATTAAAATACAAATAGGAAACTGTGACCTTTTTATCTCACAATTCAGTTTTTTTCTCGTAATTGTATCTTTCAGTAATGTGGAGGAAAGGACGTGGTGTTCCATACTTGGAATTTGTGCTCTGCATTTAACCCATCTAAGTGCATACACACAGCAGTGAGAATTGATCAAACACACACACACACACACACGGAGCAGTGGGCAGCCAATGCTGCGGTGCCCGGGGAGCAGTTGGGTTACTGAACCCCCGAGCCTTGCTCAAAGGTCTCACCTCAGTCGTGACATTGATGGTGGAGAGAGTGCTGGACATTCACTCCCCCCACCTACAATCCCTGCCGGACCTGAGACTCAAACCCGCAGCCTTCGGGTTACAAGTCCGACGCTCTAACCATTAGGCCACAACTGCCCCTAAAGTGAGAGATTGCTGTAGTGCCTCAGTTCAAGAGAAGCGGCTGCGCGAAACACGCGAGAACTGATCATCTCCTCCGCCCGAAATCCATATCCTGTCTCAATCAGTGTTTCAACTGCAGAAAGATGTCAATATAACAGCTCGTAGCCTAAACAATAGGTCGCATAAGGTCACATTTATCTCAGAAAAAAAAAAAATATTCGGTGACAATGAACTCATTAGTCAGCTAGAAAAATCACTAAATATATGCACCATATAACATATTCATTTTATATTTCAAAAAAACAAATTGGAGTGGAAATATAATTATGTAACTGTAAAGTTATTATAACTTTAAGTGTTTGTGTCAGACCTATGTCCTGTCTTGTCTTGTGGTTTTCTGTCTCGTACTCCCCTTGACCTAGTTTCACCTCTTGTATGCCCATATTTGGTTACTTTCCTGTTCCTGTCCCCATTTAGTTAATTTATGTTCATTCTGTTCCAGCTGTGTTTGTTTAATTATCTCGTTTACGTTTATTACTTAAGCCTTGTGTTATCCCTTGTCTAGTGTCCGGTATTAATGTCAATGTCTTGTTCCTGTGTGTCTCTGCCGTACCTTGTTTACCCCGTTTTGGATTTGTTGGATTAAAGACTGTTATTTTGAGTTTCTCCTCCATTCCCTTGTATGTTTGATTGTGACAGTTTGTATGCAAATCAGTTAATTTTAACCCAGAACATATACAATGTAGTACCAGCCGAGTCTCATGCATATTGTACAGCATTAGTTGAGATTTTTTTTCCTTGAGAAAATTTGTCATGTACTGTACCTGATATACATCCAAAATAATCAATATTGAATGGAATTGAGATCAGAATCAAACTGCAGGCTTGTGAATAGAAATCAAATTGAATTATGAAATTTGTGTCAATACCCTATTAACTAATACTTTTGCCTCAATAAACTCTTAATTTGCTGCCTATTAATAGTTAAGGTAGTTAAGTTTAGGTATGGAGAAGCTAATTATGGTCATGCAGAATGAGCCTTTAATATGTGCTTTATAAACAGCCAATATGCTAGTAATATGCATGCTTGTTAATAGTGAGAATCAGTCCTTAAAATAAAGTGTTACCATACATTTTGCTTTTCTAAAAGAAAGGTGGCATGTTCTTTAGTATCAGAATCTTTTCTTACTTTTCTCACGTGAGCCGGATGCTCTTGTATGTCGATATACACTAGCAATATAGCTAACTACATTTTGCAATAATTTGCAATTATTCACTGAGGGTTTGTTTGAATTTTCCAAGAGTCTGACCACAAAATGGGCATGTGTGTTGCTCTCAACTGTAAACAAGTGCGACCTTGTTACCGTCCATTTATCACCCATCTTCATCAGCTGTCGTTTACATAAAACGTAATTAAACCCGGATCATGTCACATCAATGACATGCTAGATCCGGCTTTACTGCGATCATAGTGCTGTGGTGTGATATTCATTTTTAAAAGTAGCCTACAGATGTTCCATGTAGTCTCAAAAGTAATATGATCTGATTAAAAGTATAGTAATTACACGAGAGTTAGCAATGTTAGTTGATATAATGTATATAGGATATATGTCACACTATAGAACATTTCTGTCAATTCTTGACATTTCTATTATATATCAGTGCAACGCATATATCATTATACAGTCTGGCATGTTATTAATATTTTTATGACTGACTATGATAAAATTATGTTTTAAAACAAAAAGAGAGAGATACAAACACACTCATTTTCCCTTTATATGCATTCTCTGTATGTCTTGTGAATGCACCAGTTGTTGTATTTTTCATCTTCTCCGTTATTAATAATTAACAGAACATTAAATAAGAACATGTGTACAAACTCACTGTGAGTTTCTCAATCTGGAATCTGAACCTGATGTTTTCTGCCCAGAATAGTCTCAAATGGAATCTAGGGATCTGGAGTTCAAATTCATTAGGTTAGTGAGTGAGTCAGAGCACTGGTGCAAAATGCCTGTCAGAGCACTTTGCTCTTGCTGGCTGGGGTTACAGCAGAGGGTAGATCTTGACGTTGTCAATGTACACATGCAAATTTTAAATGCAAATAAAGAACAAGAGTAAAGTGGAAAGATGGCTGGGGGTTGCCAGCATTTCATTTATGAACCCTGTACTGATATATAAAGTAATAGGCTAAAAAAATAAAAAAGATTACTTTATTGAACATTTAGACAAAATCTAAGAAAAGTTTGCATATTTTTTTATTGATTATTTTATTGTTTTATATAGGAGAATATGGATCTCATAGTTTTATTCCAAATTTCAGACCCAAACCCAGAGGAAAGAATGCAATTTTGTGCAGTTGCTGATATTTGTATGGCCAAAAAGTAAGATTTTTGTTAGCTTGTAATATAAATCAATGAATATATCAGTTGAAAGTGTTATAAATGTTAGTTAAGTGTTATAATATGTTTTAGTCTGATGATATTTAAATTAGAGTTATGATCAAAGATCTTAGTTTTTATTGTGGAAGCAAAACAGTGTGCAATGCAGTACGATAATGATTGAAAGATGAACAAATTAATGTTCCTCCAAAACCTGTTGTATCATGTTTGAAGCTCACATTTTGATGTTTTGTCTGAAAATTATGCATGGATAATCAAGTAAGCCTATGCTTTTTAGTCCAGTAAGTGTTAATCTTGTAACTAGCAGTATACAATTTTTTCTCAGGTTTACTTTTTTTTACTCAGGTAAAGATTTCACAACAAAAATACACATGTATGACCTGAAGGTGGACATTTTTACAATTATATAGAATTTAACTTGCAGCAAAGTTTTCATCATGTTGATCCTTTAGAAGCCTTACCAGTTTCCGTGTCAAATATGATGCAGTAGACTTTATAAGGTTAAAACTTATATATATATTGTACATTTTATTTAATTAAATGAAGTAGTTTGGAAAATAGTTGTATGGATGGATGCAACAATGAATAATTCTCCACCCCAGAACTGTGCAAAACTGCCAGATGCTATTAATCTCCCCAAGTCTGACAAAATCTATTTCACAATGCAATAGAATCTTGCAAGAGTTCACAATTCAAACGCAGGAATTCAATACAAGGGGGCCACGGCCCATGGAAACAGCCGCCACCCTTCAGAATTATGTAAGCACCCCCCAACTGATGACTCATCACTTGCTGGAAACACTGAGCAGCAGAATTTCGAAGGTCCATTCTAACTCGAACCGGCTCTGAAGTGCTGCTCTTAAACCGGCAGAGGACGCTTGAGGGTGAGGTCTATGAAGATTTAATATTTACATTTCAGACAGTCTGTCTATATAAAGAGTGACAGATATCGTCTATATAGAGATAAATAGAAGATTTCATGCTGTCAGTCCACCTAAAAGCTGTGTGACTCAAAGGGGGCATGGACACTCTTGTCAAAAGTTCAGGAAACACTGAGTTGCTCCTGTTAAAAAAGCTCAAAATAAGTCCTAGCAGAGGTAACACGCTCTTCTAAGATCCGGGACCACTGCCAGGACACTCCCCAGAACCGAGGAATGGAAACTGAAACACGGCCTTTCAGTAAAAACAGGAGGGAGGCGACTTTTGGTTTTTCCCACTAGCGGCGAGGATAACCTCTAGCTGATGTCACGTTGCAGCAATCCGTGTGTTTGGAGGGCTGAGGAACTGGACGGCAGGTCCCATCACAGGAGCAGAGCCACTCCCCTTTCCTGAGCTGAGCTTG
Organism: Tor tambroides; assembly: GCA_021397915.2. Lineage (NCBI taxonomy): Eukaryota > Metazoa > Chordata > Actinopteri > Cypriniformes > Cyprinidae > Tor > Tor tambroides. Next base: position 20,159 of record JAFVLL020015945.1, on the reverse strand, counting down.
GAGGGGAAACCCAGGCTTTAAAAGTTTCATTTCACTTAGAAGACAGTCTCTCGCCCGACAGACTCGCACCCAGCAGCCCGTTCTTCTCGGACATCTCCAGCCTGCGTGCCTCAGGATGACCAACTCCAAATCTTCTCAGACTACACGTAATATCGTGATCGCCTGCCTGGCCCTGTGGTCCATCATCTCTCTTATCATTATTGTGGTATGGGCCACCTCGCCCGAGATGAAAGGAGCCAGTCAGTGCCGGACGGAGATGCAAGACCTCAGGGAGAGACATGAAGGGGCAAAAATCGTGTGGACCAAAGACCGAAAAGCTCTTGAGGAGCTGGTGAGACACGGATGGAGGAACCAGACCACTTTGCAGAATCAAATTGACCAGTACAAGGAGCAAATACAGTCTCTGAACATTACTTTGAATGACAGCCTGCAAGAAATTGTGAGTTTATTTTCTTGTTTGGGTTTCTTCTAGCCTTAACCTCAGTAAGTTATAGTGACATGCTGATTTGAAAAAAAGCGTGCCTTTACTCAGATATGAAACTGTTTTTTTTTTTTCATAATGAGCCCTAACGGGAAGTAGAGAACAGGTCAGGTTGAGTTAAATCTTTAGAGTTATGCAAATATATGCCAAATCAAATGATCAGAGTGTTAAACACATCTCCTGGCCATTGAGGGAGCAGGATATCAATCCCAGCCCTTCCTGGAAAAAAAAAACTTTCCTGATAATCTTCACATTGGGGTAGTTGTGTTTCAAAACGTGGGTGTTAAATTGTATTCAAAGAGGTTTTGGCTTGATTTTTGTGGCCTTGTTTTTGACCTTTGGAGGTGGCGGCGTTCACTCACACGCCCGTGAGATCTGACAGCCACACCTTAATGTCTTAGTGCGAACATCCACAGCCAAACCTCACCTCGGTTATGAACTTGTGTTTAATTAAGCTTCTGTTTCTCCATAGGCTATTCTGAACGAAAACATCACAGTTTTGGACAGCAGAATTGAAAAATACAAACTCATGGAGGAGAACCTCACTGCTGAAGTCAGCCTGCAGAAAGGTAGGAAAATTCACGTCAGAGTTTTTCCTCTCATCAGAGCAGCCATGAAAGGAGCGCTCTCTCCCTCTCTCCCTCTCTCTCTCTCTGACGATATTCTTAGATGCATTTTCCCATGTAACCATAGAAACTCGGAAGAGACAACAAATAGGAAAGGTTTGTTTGTGACATGGAATTCTCTACAGTGGCTGGTGTAATAGCATGAAGCGCAGTAACTAGTGGTATTTCTTCTACTTTTGGCCAGATTTCTTTGCCATATGTGCATTTATGTTTTATATTCGCAGAAAATGTTGTCGAGTTCAATGCATGTAAAAATTACGCTGCTGTTTAAAAGTTTGGGATTCTTAATGTTTTTGAAAGAAGTATCATCTTCTCACCAAGACTATATTTATTTGATTAAACATCAGTAATATTTTAAAACATTAGAACTTAAAACAACTTAAAATAACACATTTTAAACTTATTCCTGTGATTCAAAGCTGAATTTTAGCAGCCATTACTCCAGTCTTCAGTGTCACATGATTCAAGAAACAAGTCTGATTATTATCAGTGTCGAGAACAGTGTGCTCCTTCATATTTTTGTGGATACACTGTGAATTTATATTTTTGTTTCAAATTCTTTGATGAATAGAAAGTTCAAAAGAAGAACAGCATTTGTTTGAAATCATTTTTTTTGTGAATATGTGAAAGCCTTTAGTGTTACTTTTGATAAATTTAATGAATCCTTGAATAATCATGAATAAAAATATTTATTTCTTAAAAAAATACAAATAAAATAAAATACTGGCCCCAAATGTTGTAATTTATAACTGTCAGAATGTCATAATTTAAAGGACTTAATTATTATGTTTAGTATAACTGCCTAACTCATCTAAGAAACAGCTCAATCTGGCTTAAACTAGTTTGCTGGCCTCAACTGTTGGTTTTCAACATCATCTTCAACCAGCCTGACCAGGTTAGAGTTTGGACAGACTGCAAGACCATAGACCAGCTTAACCAGGCTGGGAAACCATTTTAAATCCAGACTAGAGAGCATCTAGAACAGTTAAAGTCGGCTTTGCCAGGTGGGAGAGCATCTTGACCTAGATAAGACCATCTCAAGCCAACTTAATCAGCTAAGACCAACCAAAACCAGCCTGTTAAGACCATAAAGCCACCTAAGTTACTGTTTTGTTTTGTTTTGTTTTTCAGCAGGGAACAGTACTGTTTATCCAAATTTATATTGAACATTTCAAAGCCAGAATATTGTTTAATTTGCAAAGGATTTCCTGGCTCACTAAACAACTGCAGGAAATGACTTCTGGAAGCATGAGATATGAAAATAGCGGGTAATACAAGAGCGAGAGCAAACACTGATTAAAATCGCCTCGCTCGGCCCTTTTACCCGCCTGATAAAGCGGTTATCTGAAAAAAGCTAGCTGACTTTGGAAAACCTTTTCACAAAACAGGATAGGTGTGATGTCCAGAAAAACGTTTCACACCAAGACCATATTTTAACACCAGTGTCAAACTTGAGACAAAGCAGCAAGCGAACAACACCAGCCAGCTACCAGCTAGGACCCAAAATAGTGCTCTGACATCACCGAAGTCCTTTATGAAACGAACTGATAAGTTACCCAGTGCCTAGACATTGCCTTATAAGCTAATGGCCTTTTTTTCTCAAAGAATGTTTGGCATATTGTTAAGAGAGTTTGAAGAGGAGCGCTAACATTGTGAGAGGCTACACATGTATTGGCATTACATAGAAAAACGCTACGAGTTGTATTGTCTGAGGAGAGTTTGTCATTATCATTTCAGACCAGATTGAAGCCCTGGAGCACAATTTGACTCTGAAGGCCCAGGAGTTGGCATCATGTGAGGCTTTACATCTCGCTTCTAAACAGCTCCAGACTGCTGCAGAGAAGCAGAAACAGGCCTGCGAGACCACCAAGCAATATTTACAGAAGCAGCTGTAAGTCATACAGGATCTCTTCCACCACTTCCAACTATTTCATCGCACTTGAAAGAGTTCTTGTTTTATTAGATAGACTAAATTGTACATTGCATTGCATTTTTGATTGCTGATGAGTTTAAACTTTCACATTTTGCTGCTGAAATGATATGTGATTAATTTTCTTTCATTTCACCCTAGCATGAAGTGCAAAGACGTGGACCACCATGAACCTGAACATGAACATGAATATCACCTTGATCTCAATGACAGCGGAGCCCAAGGAATCAGCACAAGTAGTGTTACATTGGCTGTGATCGTTTGCCTTAGTCTGCTTTTAGTACCATGTAAGTGCTTTTTGTATTAGTTAAATCATATTCCGAGTATGATTACAGTCTCTGTTGTGTCTGTGTTGATAATGAATCAGTATCCTGCGTGCTAATGAGATTCTGGTTTATTCTCAGAGATGAGAGGAAGGCTGGATGATGGAGTATTTGGGTACATGTTTCGGTGCAACACTGTTCTGAGGACACCGCTCTGGTGCACTTGTAACCCTGGACTTGAAGCACATGTAAATCGTCATTTGGAAGTGCTGATGCCAAATTTATGATCATGTGTAGTTAATGAAGGTATTTGTGTTGCAAACATTTTTGGTGGCACGGCTGAGAGCATTGGAGAATTTATTCACCTTCAACAAATGTATGCTGTACTTCATTGATGGTCACTTTTTTTTTTCTTTAGACTTTTTTTATTTGGGAAAAATATATAGATTTTAGGGTCTAGATGTTTCGGAATTGTATTTATTTTGGTTTGGAGTAACCAGGCTAATATGCCAATGAGATATTAATGTTAAGAGCTATTCAGAAATTTGATCGCACTGTTTTACCACTGTCTGTCTGTTTTTTTTTTTTTTTTAAAGAAATTCATGAAAACCTTTTGAAAGCTATTTTTGAATAAAGTTATAATGTTGACTCTCTAATTATGACTTGATAAAAGACAGTCTTTAATGTGTGTAAACTTTCCATCTGTATGTCAGCCTTTTTAACAATAATCTGTTGAAAGAGTTCCCAGTACATATTGACTAGTGAAGGGTGAAGAGTAAGACACACACACACACACACACACACACACACACACACACACACACACACACACACACACACACACACACACACACAGAACAACGAATATACAGTCTACCTTCAACCACAAATCAATGGTAACTTATCACAAAACTGTGATAAAAATGAGAAATTAAACAACTTATACTGAAAGCTGTATGTTTTTAAGAATATACTATATTTATTAATTTATTATGATACTGAAACAAATGAGTAATAGCCTAGCTATTCGGTCATGTGATCTCAACATGTCAGCCACCATGAGGGGGCGACCCACTCCCATGCAAATAATAAAATTATGACTACTGTTTTTTCAGTCTTCTCCTATTATGTACATTTAAACATTTACTTTCAAATTGCGGGAACATTTAATGTCGGGGACAAAAATTAAAGCGATTTTTTAAATACAGCACACACACACACACACACACACACACACACACACGTTTGTTTTTGTGGTTTACGGGGACTCTCCATAGGCGTAATGGTTTTTATACCGTACAAACTGTATGGCCTATTGCCCTACACCAACCCTACACCTAAACCTACCCCTTACAGGAAACTTTGTGCATTTTTAGATTTTCAAAAAAACACTATTTAGTATGTTTTTTAAGCCTTTTGAATTACGGGGACATCAGTGTCCTCATAAACCACCTTCACATTGTAATACCTCTGTCATACCCATGTCATTAAACAAATTTTGTCCCCGTAAACCACAAAAACCAGTACACACACACACACACACACACACACACACACACACACACACACACACACACACACACACACACACACACACACACACACTTGACAGCGTAGAACAGCAATACCCAGCGTTCCTCACTTTATCGGAAATGACGATAGACAGACCCGCCCCTCGACGTCTTCCAAAATAATCGCGCTTTGTGTGTCCAACATGTCGGCGCCCGTGGAGGTAGTTCTGTCCGCGGATTCAGCGGGGCAGCTGTTTAACTGCGCGGTTTTCGACCCTCATTCCGGGTCAGAATTCTTGTCCTATCGCGGGGGTAACACGTCCTCCAGGTCTTTAACAGTCCTGAGCGGAGAATACATATTAGGAGCTCAACTCGGCAAGAACTTCATAAACGTGTGGGAGATCCAAAGAAAGGTGGGTAGAGCTACTGCATCTGAAAATAAGCATCACTGATGTTACACTCAATAAGTAAGTAACAAATAGCAGAATTGTTCAGAAAAAGCGTTCTTCAGTTTAATTAACTAAAAGAAGATAATTATTAATGGACAGTTGACATGTCAAGTTGTGACAGCGGAGACGTAAGTGCTGCAACTTTTTATAATTTTTGTAAAATTATTTTACATTAATTTTATGATTACATTAATTAAATATTACACGAAAGCCTTTGTACTTTTAAAAAAATGTGTGCCACATCGTCCTAGCTTAAAGTAAAAATGTATAGCTATATTTAATTCAAATATTAGCTTATTTAAAATATTGAAAAATGGTAAAAAAAAAATCACAACCATGTTATTTGTCAGCGTAATATGCATGTTGCAGTCATCATTGATAGTATAAAGTCCAGTTTTTCTCATATTTTGGTAAGCAGCCTAATAGACAGGTTTTGACTCTTTTGGTTTAGTGAATGAAACTAAAAGTTAACCTGTCAAAAAATGATCAATATAAAGCCTTTTACAGCCAGAAATATCTGCTCTCACTCAAATGTAACACAAGTATTACTCTATTTTCATGCAGTATTTAAACATCAGATTTTAATGGCTGTGACTCCCTTTGAATTTATGGCGATCTATGATAGTCATTGACTGTGGAGTACAGATTGAATGTATTGTGAAAGCATTTCTTCACCTTTCAGGACCAGCTACAGCAGAAGATTGTGTGTCCTGGGATCGTTACGTGTCTCTGTGCGTCTCCTGATGGCCTCTATGTCCTGGCCGGCATTGCTGAAGCTATATACCTGTGGGAGGTGAGGACTGGAGGAGGGTTTTGGTCATCAAGAAATATCACACCGTTTTTCTTTGTTTTGACATAATTCTCATTTAGTTAATTCATTAAAAACATTTAAAATGCATGCTCTTCTATGATGAGATTTTACTTAAAATTCACCGTATTATTTTGGGGGGGGGCATAAATGAAAAATTCATATGACTGCGTGAATGACTGCGACTGTGTGTCAAAGTCTTTTCAAATATTAAATTATTTAGAGACATTAGCTCAGGTTGTATAATGTCATATGGTGCGACTCCTCCAAAAACAAAACATAATAATATTTATGAAATAAAAATGGATATGTTTCAAAACTTTGAAAATAACACATATATTTAGGTGTAAGGAAAATATGTACCTTTTACTTGATGGTTACAACACATTACATTTTTTTATTAAGTAATTGCTTTATTATTTTTTGTTTAAAATGGCATAAAAGTTTTTTTAAGACCATATGAACAATATGAATGCAAAGAGTTTATAATTCTTGGCACATGTCTTTTAAACTGGATTTATTGTGGACACATTTAACTTTCTTTTATACTTTCTATTAATAGATTTCAACAGGAAATTTGCTGGCTATTTTGAGTCGACACTATCAGGACGTGAGTTGCATCTGTTTCACTGATGACAGCAGTCATTTTGTGTCAGGAGGGAAAGACAATCTGGCTCTCATATGGAATCTCTCCAGGTCACTAAGGCTTCACTAATCATTTCTCTTTTGTTTTTAACTGTTACTTTGGTTGTAAGTCTTGACCTCAGTGAGTGAGAGCTAATCTACAGAGGTTTCCTCAGTTTTCAAAGTTGCACATGCAGAAAGTGGTATTAAAGTATCTTTTTTTGCCTTTTTGACTTGAGTAATGAACTTACTAATATTTGACAGATTGGTAGAAAAGAAGCAAAAACATGAATACATTTTTCACTATTTTTGCTTTCTCTTCTCCCATAATACACCAAGCCCTTTAAGTGAAATAATATATTTAGTTAAAGACTTAAAAGGTGACATTGTTAAATTGCTGCTTGTCTGAAACTCAGGAATATTGAGAGATGAGACTAGAATATTAATATAACACAATGAATGGAACACAAGAGAAGAGAAGAGAAGAGACACACAGAAGAGACAAATGAGTGATTTGAAATGAAAACCTTATTCGATATATATATGTATATGTGTGTGTGTGTGTATATATGTATATATGTGTGTGTGTGTGTGTGTGTGTATATATATATATATATATATATATATATATATATATATAATGCTACACAAATATGACGGTTTGGTACATACCTCGGTTTTAACGTCACGGTTCGGTATGTTTTCGGTACAGCAGGAGGAAAAACTAAACTTTTTTTTTTTTTTTAAATAAACAGTGGTTTACTGAACAAGTTGCTCTTTCTTTAAATACATTAAGTTATAGTTTAAATTTGCTTAGTGATAAAATCTACCTCAGCTTATGCTTAAAAGGCAGCCCTTTTACATTATAAGGTTACAATTAGGCCTAACAACTTAACCCGAACTTAATTTAATTACTTTTTTTTTTTTAAATAGGTGATCAACACTCAACTTTAAAAAAAAATGTATGCAAACATGTAAATTGTACATAATGCAGTTTTTAAATTAACTTCTTATAGAATTTCTAGGCTGTTTGTTAAAATATATTCAATTACACACTGGCTGTGATAGCATTTTCAAATTTCATAACAGATTAAATTACACATACATTAAATAATTAAGACTAACAGAAAAATATAACGAGTATATGGTGTAAAATTTGGCGAAATGCTCCTCTCTAGACTTGATGACTTGCTGAGGTAAATTAAATGCTACGTGACATTTTATTTCCACACTGTTTTGTTGATGTCTTTCCGCGGTTGAAACACTGATTGAGCAATTACATGAGGCATGAGATGTTCAATCGTGTTTAACTAGTAGTACAGAGGAAGGAATGATCGCGTTCACTCGCACTCCGCTCTGCACAAGTCTGCGGCGCGTCCCGTGTCTAAAAGATTAAAGACTTTTTTCTTCATCGTATTTATTTATTTTTTATTTTATTAATTTTATTTTATTTTTGTAAACATCTCAATTGGATGAAATTATATTATATGTTTTATATTATATTATATATTTAATTTTCAAAACTGGACGTATAAAACATACGTAAAGCTTTTCTTAATAAATAAATAAATATATACATACATACATACATACATAGTTAGGTCCATATATACATTTGGACACTGTCACAATTTTCAAAATTTTGGCTCTGTATCAGATCTCTGTACCAAATCTCCATCAGAACAGAATTAAAAATGAAACAATCAAGATGAAATTGAAGTGCAGACTATAAGCTTTAATTCAAGGGGTTGAACAAAAGTATTTAATAAAAACTTAGAAATTACAACCATTTTTATGCACAGTCCCCCCCCCAATTTCAGGGGCTCAAATGTAATTGGACAAATAAATATAATCATAAATAAAATGTTCATTTTTAATATTTTGTGGAGAATCCTTTGCAGGCAATGACTGCCTTAAGTCTGGAGCTCATGGACATCACCAGAGACTGGGTTTGCAGCTGACTTCAGTTGTTGTTTGATTGTGGGTCTTTCTGCCTTTAGTTTTGTCTTCAGGAAGTGAAATGCAGGCTCAGTCGGGTTGAGATCAAGAGATTGACTTGGCCATTGCAGAATATTCCACTTTTTTTACCTTCAAAAACTCCTGGGTTGCTTTTGCTTTATGTTTTGGGTCATCGTCCATTTGTACTATGAAGCGCCGTGTAATCACCAAACACCAGTAACCCAGTGCCACTGGAAGCCATGCATGCTCATGCCATCACACTGCTCCACCATGTTTCACAGATGAAGTTGTATGCTTTGTATCAGTGAGCTGTTAAGCCTTCTCCATACTTTTTTCTTCTTGTCATTCTGGTACAGGTTGATCTTAATTTCAGCCGTCCAAAGAATGCTTTTCCAGAAGTGGTCTGGCTTGTTTAGATGTTTTTTGGCAAAGTCTAATCTGGCCTTGTTTGCACCTTGTGGTGAACCCTCTGTATTTGTCCTCTATAGTCTTCTCTTGATTGTAGACTGTGACACATCTACCTCCTGGAGAGTGTTCTTCTCTTGACTGGATGTTGTGAAAAGGTTTTTCTTTCCCATGGAGAGGATCCTCCGATCATCCACCTAGTGTTGTTTTTGGCAGCCTGTTTTAGTTTTAGTTTTAGTCTAGTCTTTGTGTGAAGCTGTCATTTTAGTTTTTATTAGTTTTAGTCACGTTCATACTCCTTTTAGTCTAGTCAAGTTTTAGTCAACTAAAAGTCTGAGCATTTTAGTCTTATTTTAGTCAGAATTATCCATGACTATTTTCGTCTAGTTTTAGTCGACGAAAACTGATGACATTTAGTCTAGTTTTAGTCAATGAAAATTGTATTTTAGTCTCTTTTTAGTAATGCAATTCTATTTAACCCAGTCAATATAGTATAAGTACTAGTAGTATAAACGAAACCAAAATTTTCTTTTAGCCAAACCCATTTCAAACAAGGTTATCGAATTATAATATTGTTACCTTATAGACTCAAGAATACATCCATTCCAGACACGCAAGATGCTCTGATTTGAATTTACAACATTTATATTACCACCCAAACATGTTAGAAGTACACACACATAAATTTTCTCCCAAAGACGAACCCCGGCTGGCCGGCCATCGGTCCCTTAACGTTGTTTGTTGTTGTCTTCTAAATAATGCCGCGAGTGGGGCTTGAGGAAGTGATGTTGCCTGCGTCTGCGCAGTGCGACCTGATGTGGGCGCTGAAGTGAGACACAGGAAACAGAAATACTGCAAAATAATAATAATAATAACGCATCTAAACGAGATGAAATAACGTTATAACATTTCGTTTCGTCTCGTTTGTGGTCAACGAAAATGAGGAGACATTTTAGCATAGTTTTTATTTTGTAAAGCACATTTAGTCTCGTTTTTATTCGTCAACAATATTGCATTATACATTTAATTATAGTCATCGTCACGTGACCAGCATTTACGTTTCGTCTCGTCTCGTTTTCGTCACGTGATAAAGGTTCGTTGACGACGATATTTAGTCATAATTTTCGTTGACGAAAGCAACACTACATCCACCACTGTTGTCCTCCATGGATGTCCAGGCCTTTTTATGTTGCTGAGCTCACCAGTGCATTCATTTTTTCTCAGAATGTACGTGTTGTTTTGGCCACTCCGAATGTTCCTGCAATCTCTCTGATGGATTTGTTTTGTTTTTGAAGCCTAACAATTGTCTTTTTCACTTGCACGGAGAGCTCCTTTGACCGCATGATGTGGGTTCACAGCAACAGCTTCCAAATGCAAATGGCACACTTAGAATCAACTCCAGACCTTTTACCTGCTTAATTGATGTAGAAATAATGAAGGAATAGCCCACATCTGTCCATGAAACAGCTTTTGAGTCAACTGTCCAATTACTTATGGTCCCTTGAAAAAGGGGGAGGTACATATTAAAGAGCTGTAATTCCTTAACCTTTCCTCTGATTCTGAAGAGAATACTGTAAAATTAAAACTCAGAGTGTGCACTTTAAGCCCATATAATATGTGGCAAGTAGTTCACACTGTTATTTTCTTCTAGATTTATGATTTCATGATTTCTGTTAAGCTGTATGCTGACCTGCTGGTTTATTAATGTGTTTTAATTTTTAATCGCACCAGACTTTAAAATCTTCTGTTTACATGAAAAACCTTTGGGAAAATATTCTGTCCTGCAGTGCTAATACTTTTGTAATTATGCTTTCATTAATTTAGAAAATTGAATATAATAAAACTAATTTGTAATACTGCAGGAGCATTTACATTGAATTGGTGAAGGCTAAAACCAACTATCCATTTTCATGTTATATTTCAGTCCCAAACAAAAATGTAAAATTATGTATGTATTTATTTTTGCATTTTGAGTACAGTATCAGTACTGGAATGTGCGTGTTTGTGTTGGGTTTGTAATATAGTGTTAGGGTTAGGGTTAGGCATGACAAAGACAGTACAACAAATACTTCTCTGGCGTATCATGTGTGATATCTTTATTTATTTTTACAATAATGTCACAATGCAAAAAACCCTTAATGTTCCAGAAATAAGCTTATTTTTATTTATTCTTGTTTCTTTTGATTTTTGGGGTGAAATATAACTTAGCCATGTCCTTTCCCGGGCTTTCTGAAACAGGGTTGCTTCCACGTTACGGCCAGTAGATGGCGCTGTGAGTGTTTACAATGTTTTCCAGCAGGTGCAAATGGTGAAATAAATCTAGATAAACAACCTTACATCTCCACTTTGTTTCGAGATGGCTTTAAGAACATCTCAACCAGAGTAATTAAGATTTAAAGCATGTGAAAAACGACTTTTAATTGGCTAAAAAACCGCAGCTCTGGTTTGTCTAACCTCAGGCAGTTTTTCACTGCTTTCAGATACATTGCTTCAATTCGGCTTCCAAGCTGTTTGTGTTCAGCCAATCTGTCCGTCTCTATTGTGCTGCGCTGTTATTGTTATCGATCTGAAGTAACGGACTTTGAAGTCGTAGAGGTGAGACTGATGAGCAAAGACATTCACCTCAAGGCTCTCTGAGCATTATCAGTTATGGGAGATGCCCAAACTTGTGGTATGTTTTTGAAGACTTGCAGTTTGAGGCTTCCTGCTGTATTCGACGTAACAGCTGGTTTTGAACTGAAGGTTGAAGGAGAAGGCCAGCGATGTCTCGCGGTCATGTTTGTTTGATGGCATTAGTTAAGGTAAACCAGGCCCATGCACGGGCTTCAATATATGAAAGAAGGAGGCAGGAGAGAGGCGCGCAGCCATCAAACCAGAATGAATAATTCAGCGTCTGTCTGAGTTTTGGAAAGGAGATGACGTGCATCTATTATTCTGTATCTGTAACGCTCGACAGAATAACCTCTCAGCCATCACCATAATCAACATTCCCTGACCCTCGCATGCTGCTGAGACGTCTCGACTTTAGAAATCACACACAGACGTGTGAGTTCACTGCGCTCCGTTTCACCTATAGTGAGCTGCCTATCTAGATGGCATTTTTGGGCCCAGAAATGCATAAAACGCTTTTGAACGTTCCCATGATGATAAAATATGCTTGAGTCTGCAATAAATGTCACATTTCTCTGGAATATTTGTCAGCGTAGACCAGGGAGGTCTTTAATGGTTTAATGATGCTCATTTTTTTTTTATCTAATCTATTTATATATTCAAAAATACATTAAAAATGCCATTCATACACACAGAATGCACATGAATACTTTTTTCTATCATGAGCGTGTTTTTATTTATGAACTAAAATTCACTTTTATATATTTGTTAGCTGTAAAAACTCAAAATGGCAACTGTCCTGGAACAAAAAAAAAAATTAAAAGAGATTTAATTAGGTTTCCTTTTCAAGAATTTAAGTAGTTTGACATAATGTTTTGTTTTTCAAAGTCACGTCTGTTAAACTAGTAAATAATTTAAGATTTTTATGACATGAAATAAAATGTAAATATCAGATGGAAAAACAAAAATTGTTGCTTTGGCAGCTAACTGAAAATACGTTGAAGTACTTAAAAACTAAAATAAAAATAAATGGTCTAAAACTATGTCACTTAAACTATCAAATAATTTGAGATATTTATGAAACAGCATTGTTCATTTAGGTTGTAAAATATCATTCATTGACATTACTATCATCTAAACAGAATACAACTATTAAAATAGTTTTCAATCATTTAAATTAATCTGAAATAAAAATAAAACAGATGAAAAATGAAAATCGATGCCTTGACAGCTAACTAAATAAAATAAACGGAAGAAATAAAACTAAAATAAAAATAAAGGTAAAGAAAAAAAAAAGTATATAAAACTGAAATTCGAATTCAAATGAAAACCATATCTAAAAATATAAACAAAATTAATCGATACTTTATAATAGTATATAAATAATTCAAAAATAACACTGATGTCATGTGGTGTGACTCTCAAAAATAGTGATTAAGATGTGTTGTTACTTTTGACGTGGTTACACCACATGACATTAAATTGAAACTTTTCTGGAAAATGATATAATAGTTTTTTTTTAAATATGAAGGGAATTTGAATACTTGTCTCGTGTTTTTTTTTTTTTAATTGTGGACACTCTTAAAGAGAATTATTAAAAATAATTAAGAAAAATTATAATATCGCTCATGAATTACTCACCCTCATGTCGTTCCAAACCCAAGACCTTTGTTCATCTTCGGAACACAAATTAAGATATTTTTAATGAAATCCGAGAGCTTGCATTGTGGTACTGTCATGAACATGTGTCAGATACTGACAAGGAAGAAGAGAAATTGTTGAATTAAGTCATTATTTTTGCTTTCTTTGCCCACAAAAGGTATTTTTCGTAGCTTCATAAAATTACAGTTGAACCACTAATATCACGTGGACTATTTTAATGATGTCTTTACTACCTTTCTGGGCCTTGAACTTGTTAGTTGCGTTGCTGTCTATGGAGGGTCAGAAAGCTCTTGCATTTCATTCAAAATATCTTAATCTGTGTTCCGAAGATGAAAGAAGGTCTTACGGGTTTGAAATGACATGAGGGTGAGTAATTAATGACAGAATTTTCATTATGGGTGAACTATCTCTTTAATTGTCATTGATCCTAATACCAGAGAAGAGCTTCTCCTATCTCAATGGCAGTTGTTTAGCTGGCGCATGCACCTCTGGAACTACATGACTTTGTTTGGATCACGTTTTGTTGTTTGCCGGGTGTATTTATGTTTATTCTTAGCAACACCAGTCTGGGCTCTTATTGATTCCTTTACTGCATGTCGTCACTGGTTTAATCGTGTTTGCCTGTAAACATCGCCCCTGTTCTGCACTCGGGTTTCTGCTGTAAGTTGAATCGTGTCCGTTTGTGTTGACTGTGACCTTGCTGCTGAGCGAGCGACGCTAAGCGCAGCGCAGCATGAAGAATGAAGAGCTGTGAATAACAAGGGGAATCTAAAGTGTGAGAGGGGGACACAGACTCACTGACGGATGCAGGACAGAGCGAGAGCTGAAAGTGATTGCAGTGGACACACCTTCTGCCAGAGAGATGCGCAAAGCATTTATGCCAAACCAAAAACTCTTACGTGGCCAGTCAGTCACAACAAAGTCTCTTTGTTTTCATTAATCATAATCTTTTGTAATTATATAAAAAAAAATCTCTTAAAAAGTCTCTTATGCTCACCAAGGCTGCATTTATTTGATCAAAAATACATTTAAAAACAATAAAATACAATGCATCTTTATCATCAAGCATGGTTGAATTTTTTTTTTTGCTTTTATCCAAAGCGACTTACAAATGAGGACAATGGAAGCAATCAAAATCAACAAAAGAGCAATGATATGCAAGTGCTATAACAAGTCTCAGTTAGCTTAACGCAGTACATGTAGCAAGGTTTTTTTTTTGTAATTATAGAATAAAAAGAAAACAGATAGAATAGAGAAGCTATAGTGTTAGTTTTTTTTTTTCTTTTTAACCTTTTGACCAAAGAAGCCCCATCGTTTCTTGTATTCAGTTTTTTAATTAAAAGAAACTAGGAGCATTGATATAATACAGGAATTAACCCTGATTCATTTTGTGAATCCAGAAGTTTGAAGAACTTTAGACTGCTATGATAACTCACAATGAACACAGCAGAAGTGAATTGTGGACAGAAGGAGAGACATGGACGCTCACCCAGAACTAGCAAACTCAATTAATGCAAATGTAAAATTGAGCACAAATCAGAAATTATCCTCACTCTCTCAGACATAAAAACGCAGATGTTTATGACAGATGTTGTTTAAGACAGGTCGGCCCCTGAGCTCGCCCAGCGGTGCCGCGTCATGCAGCGGTGCTGACAGAATGGGGTTCAGTTCTGTCTCGTCTCACTTTATCTGCCCTTGTGTTTCCATCTGGATCTCCTTCTCCTCTCTGCATCTCTCTCATTCAGTCTTTTTCTTGAGGCTGATCGTTTGGTCAGACACATGCAACAGTCATTAGCAGTGTGACTACACACAAGTTCAGTTTGCTGAAAAAATGCTTGGAAAGTTGCCTTATTTTTAATGCAAACTTAAAGGGAAAATAGAAGTAATCAGCTAAAAGTGAAGAAACCAAACTCTTCCTGAATAAATTAAGTATTTAAGTCAGTTTCAGTTAATAAATGGATGCATAAAAATAAGTGCAATCGATTTCCAACATTTTGTCAAGTAAACGGAACTTGTTTTAGCACAATATAGGGATATGGCAAATTGTGAAATTGAATATGAAATTAAGATTGCAAAATTGCTTTGCATAAAATTAACGGCATAACATCAGTAATTATTTTTGAATAAATTATTCACGTATATGATGTATATTGTGTATTATGTAATAAAAATGTTTCTGCATATTATTATACACTAT
Source organism: Tor tambroides (assembly GCA_021397915.2). Taxonomy (NCBI): domain Eukaryota; kingdom Metazoa; phylum Chordata; class Actinopteri; order Cypriniformes; family Cyprinidae; genus Tor; species Tor tambroides. The sequence goes on along the minus strand of JAFVLL020015945.1, from coordinate 4,634 downwards.
ATATAATCCATATTAAGAAGAAAAATGAAGCAAAAATCAGCATTAAAACATAAAACCATAATAACCTCTAATTAACATGCTGATTAATTGTTTGTATTTGATGCATGTGAGTTGTTAAAGACAGAAATTTGCATATTTTTCTAAATAAAATAATTTTAAATTTCAATTAAATACATAAAAGCTATAAATCTTAAAATGTCACCAAAATGTTATTTTTTTGTGTGTTTTATTTAAAGCATGAGAGTGTGTGAGATCCTTTTACAGTAAGGAGCAGAGAGCAATAGATGTATATGAGACATAAGCGGTTAGATATCATTTAAATACACACGATGTGATGTACACCATCCAAATAAAAAGCTAAACAATGAACAATGACCAAAAACCATCTCTGTCATCAATCCATGAGACTATGTATATTTGATATTTGATACATTCTTTTTTTCTTCTCAATTTGGACTATTTTAATGTGTCTAATAATCCAATATCCAATTTGTAACCAAATTAAATAATAAATAATATGTGAATAATTTATTCAAAAATAATTATTATTTCTGTTATGCCATTAACTTACTAAATGATTGCACATTTTTTCTTTGCATTTTACTGTAAATCATTTGCATTGCTTCTTAATGACTTGTTTGACATTTTTCCAGATGTTGACATCCAAACATACAAAAATATATATATGTATATAATCCTCTACAGAAAGCCAGAGTATAGGATGTGGTGTGATATCTAGAATCATTGAATCTTATAAACTAATACTCTCAAGGTCAAGGCACAAGCTTGCCATTGATTTTTGTATAGAGAGAAAATGAGTATCAATCTTAATGTTTCACTTACACCCAGTGTGTTATATTTTAATATTTCACATTCATCAATTTTTAATTAACTCATTATCACACAAATAATGTGTGATAGAATTGATGGCTCTCATGATTAATTATTGTTGTCCTGAGCGTGTCGTTTATAATAAAGACTTCATAACGGCAAGGTAATGAAAAATTGTGTATTGTGTTTCAGCGTTGTTCAGTTGGATTCGTCCCGCACACCAGAACCGCGTCACATTCTTTCCCGCCACTCCCTCCCCATCACCGACATCCACTGTGGCCTGATGGGACCACAAGCCCGTGTTGCCACCGCATCCCTGGACCAAACCGTTAAGGTGAGTTTTGCTCGGCCTCTCCTAAAGGATGTAATTTACATATATCACAAAATCTGAAGAGTATATTTATATTATAGCAATCCTGTAACCTCACATTGAATTTTTCATTGCAAGATAAATGCATTACATTTTTGAATACATTTTTATACAACACAACAGCAAGGAGGTAATTAACATGGATTGTGTTTGCTTTCAGTTCAATTAAAATCTTTATAATAATAAGATTAATAGAAAATGTATTTTTGCTGCTTGTTCAATTAAGTTAATTAAATGAGCTACTGCAACACAATCTCGTCACAATTTTGTCACAACTTCGTTTTATTGTATGCAATATTAGCAGTAATCAGTATTATTAGTCATGATACGTCATCAGCTCGTTGCATTACGCTATTGCAGACCGGGCAAGAATGAAAGTCGTTATTATTTTAATATTATGCGCTTTGTACTGTAATGTTTTCTTACAGGTGAATGAGACATGAGGTAATCTGACAGCGTTACATTAAATCCTCCACCAACGCCGTCTCTCATCGTGTCACTAGTTAACCTCTGGTCTGTCTGAGCGCCTCCATGTGTTTTGGAGGAGGTGTGGCTTTGGAGAGTGATTTGCAGGGAGGGTGGGATCTTATGCTTTCAAAGCTAGCTTGATATTGCTGAAATCACCTACCTTACCTTTAAGACTATTTGCAGCTTTATTTGCAAAAATAAGCAAAAGGAAAAATAAATATACAGAAAAACGTAGTTATACACGCTCACTCTTACATAATAAATAATATTACATAATACAAAATAAATATAAAACTTTAATAGCCATTGTTTGGTAAAACCTGTTTGAATTCGAGAAATATATAAAAAAAATATGTGACAACAGCTTAATATAATGTACACATATTTCCAATTCCTGTTAGGGGCCGTTCACACAGAACTCATCTTTGCATCTTAAAATACGAGAAGCAGCACTCAGAATTTTTTTTTTTTATAAAAAAGCGCAGTGCAGAATGCATCTTTCGCCCTGTTACCGTCAAATAAAACAGTTGCCATGCCAACAAAAGCTTGCAACATTTGCCCCGTCTCTGGATCTTCTGATTGGTCCACTGTTTTGGAACTGACATTCATTGAACGCTGATGCATGTTAAAGTTGAAATTGTTTTAACTTGCCATGGTGTCTTAAAAACGTGGTTCTCATGTGCAAGATGCTGTAAAAGATGCGAGACATGAGCACAACGGTCACAAACAACCGTCTAGCGCGTGTACATAGGAAAACTATGGAAAAGTTGCACATTGATCTGGAAAAGCATGTTTTGTATGAACGGCCCCTTAAAATAGAGCAGTTTTTTCAAAGAAACACCGAATGATGGTGCAGACTGGTCAAACAAATAATTTTTTTGCCCAGAAAGCCTTAATTAATTGCATGGAAAAGTTTTCCTAAATGTAATTGATTGTTTTTTATTTTTGTGTGGTGTATAAATCAATCATAAATCAATAAATACATAAAAAATACGTGGCACTGTGCATCTTAACATAGTTATAGTTGTTTAATACATCTGTTTGTTCCAAATAACATTTCTTGTAAATGCCAGACCACTTTAAAATGCATCTCCACATCCTTATGGTCGGCATGTGCCACCTACACACATCTTTGTATTTGTTCTAATGCTTTATAGGGGAAGCCTGTTTTATCTCAGCTAATTTAATATGCTGATGTCTTCATCGGCTCTGTCCAGTTTTTGAAAAATAACTTGAAATGCATAAGTATTTATGAATTCATATTTCTCTGTCATATGCACCTAAAGCTGTCTCACTTGTAATCCAGTTTGTAGCTTATTTAACTTGCTAAACTCTCGTAATGGCATCAAGAAATCGGGTCATGAATGGGGTACTTGGCTTGAGATGATGTGCTGTATTTTCTTCCTTGTTTTATGTGGGAAGATGCTCTTAAATTAATGTTTGCTGTGATGAGACCTTGAATTGTCATTCAGGGGAAGTCTGCATCCCATTTGCGCTTGTTCCTTGTTGATGTGCACTTTTTATAGACCTTGTTAGGCATTTACAAGCCTCCTGTCTTCCAGCTAAAACACTTAAAACGGGGTAATTTTGTTTTAAACGGACAATAATGCATGCTTCCCCTTCCTCAAGTTCAAAACTGTGCTGAAATGTGATTTTACCGTTTATGAATGTGACATAGGGTCAGTAAGTGTCTGGCTGTGATGTAAACTGCATAAGCAGCAGATTGGAGTCTCTGTGCTGCTGTTTCTCCTGGGTGGCTTCGGGTGACATGGTTGATTTGACTGAGAAGACTGTTTGAAGATCAGTGCCGGAGAAAATGATGTCCAGTGTGATGGACAGTATGGGGAAGAACATACTGTTCCACCTGCTCTAGGAACAGAGATCCACACAATATTAAACACATCTGATGGCTCACACAAGTTTAAAACCATGCTAGGTTTGACTGATGGGTGGTGTTGATTGGCTAGTAAATAAAAAAAAAATCATTTAAAGGGACAGTTCATCCAAAAATGAAAATTCTGTCATCATTTGCTTACCCTCAAGTTGGTCCAAACCAATGAGTTTGGAACTTTCTGGTCCCTGTTGACTTCCATAATATATTTTTTATTCTATGGAAAGCAATAGGGATCAAAAACTGTTTGGGCACCATCAATACTTCAAAAAAAATCTTATTTTATGTTTAACAGAACAAAGAAACTCATGCAGATTTAGAACAACTTTAGGGCAAGTAATGATGACATAATTTTTTATTTTTGGGTGAATTATCCCATTTATACATTACTTCATAGTTAACATTACAAAAACTAGCTTTCTAAAATGCAGTGGGGAAAAAATTATTTGATCCCCTGCTGATTTTGTACATTTGCCCACTGACAAAGAAATGATCAGTCTATCATTTTAATGGTAGGTTTTTTTTAACAGTGAGAGACAGAATAACTACAAAACAATCCAGAAAAACACATTTCAAAAAAGTTATAAATTGATTTACATTTTAATGAGTCAAATAAGTATTTAACCCCTTCGCAAAACATAACTTGGTACTTGGTGGCAAAACCCTTGTTGGCAATCACAGAGGTCAGAGGTTTCTTGTAGTTGGCCACCAGGTTTGCAATCTCAGGAGTGATTTTGTCCCACTCCTCTTTGCAGATCCTCTCCAAGTCATCAAGGTTTCGAGGCTGGCGTTTGGCAACTCGAACCTTCAGCTCCCTCCACAGATTTTCTATGGGATTAAGGTCTGGAGACTGGATAGGCCACTCCAGGACCTTAATGTGCTTCTTCTTGAGCCACTCCTTTATTGCCTTGGCCTTGTGTTTTGGGTCATTGTCATGCTGGAATACCCATCCTCGACCCATTTTCAATGCCCTGGCCCCGACGGTACATGGCCCCGTCCATCGTCCCTTTGATGCGGTGCAGTTGTCCTGTCCCCTTAGCAGAAAAACACCCCCAAAGCATAATGTTTCCACCT